>JAQZBX010093146.1:0-12186 GCA_029593785.1 Cabassous unicinctus
GAAGATCTTTGAATGGAATGGCAGCAAGATTAAAATATTAAAAGAGATGAAAGAAACATGTTTTTTGGTGTGTTTGTTATTTTGCTGATCTTTGGTGAGAATACAAAGTCTTTAAAAATATTTAAACCTCGTCTTTTATTTCCAGGTGCAATTATTAAATAGTTTTTAATTAGTTGCAGTGCTCTGATGAGGATATGTGAAATCATTTAATCCTGCATACTTTTAGAAATGAAAATGTTGATTATAAACCCAAATGAAATCTTATTTTCCATGTTTAAATATGCTATTCCTTAATTTAAAAAAGATGACAACATTGATATTTTATTTAGTATATTTTGTTTTCTAAGATGAAAGTAAGTAATAGGACATGTTTAGTTTTGTGTCACTTTTTACAATTAATTGAAACAAATGTTTATTTTTTATGTAAAAGCTGTGTATGCTTATAAAGATTTTTAGCAAGGCAAAAAAGATTTTCTGTTAATTTTTCTGTTCCAAAAAATTAAAAATTTTAAGTATGCCAATGCACTTAGGTCTTATTTAAGTTACCTGTGTAATCTGTTTTATATAATTTTTTTGAACAAAACTTGAACTTACTATAAATATTGCCCTCCATTAAAATGATGACAAATTATTGCTTATATATTGTATAGATATGCAAGGCCTGACTCAGAATTTAACTCCACAATTATTATTAAAAAGAGAGATTCAGTTCTTTGATAATAGGCTTTCCTCCCTATGCTTTCTCCCTTCTCCCCCCCACCCCCAGATTAAAAGTCATTTCAGACTGATTTTAGGAGGAGAACCAACCATAAACAAAAATTTCAACATTCCCTATTGAATTTCTACTTAGATGATAATTTTTAGTATTGGCCTAATGGGCCAAGTAAAAAGTAAACTAAAAGCCGCTTAGTACATATAGTAGCTCATATTATGTAGGTATGTTTTTAGGACGTGTAATTAAAACAATAATCCTCATAATAGGTTTATAATAAATTGCTGCTTATTGTTTGGGGTTCTAATCAATATGCTCTTTCAATAGGTTATATAAAATTTCAATTTTTAGTTCTTACTAAATCTCTTTAGTATTTGTTTCTCTACGTTTTTTTTTTCTGGTCAATACAGAAAATGAAGGTAACTAATCTTAGAAAAGTACAAGTTTATACTGGAAGAATTTGGGAAGATGTGAAGCCTCTTCATGACCACAGATCTGTGAAGATGTCAGCTGTTTTTGATTAGTGTAAAGGTTTAGAAATTATCTGTCGCTAAGCACAGGTTAGCATTTAATTTCACTCAACTGAAAATTTATTTAAAAGTCCGGTCTGCTTGTGTTCACATACAGATTGTGAACTCATTTACAGATGGTACTTATATAATGTTTCTCTAATTTTCTGTTGATCTTTGTGTCTTTCCAGAGTGAAGGTGCTTGTCATAATAGCTCAACTAGGTGTAATCATTCTGGGTTCATTTATATCAAGTGTAACAGCATCGGTTTTAGCCTGTTACCGGACATTTAATATTATTTAATATTTAATATTTAGGTATACTGAGGATTTATGGCTTAAATTTGATTGTTGTGATACAATTAAGGAAAATGCAGACATTGTTTTTTTCCTCTAAACTATTTGTGTACAGTGTGTTGAGAATATATTTTTAATTAAATTGATTCTACAGATCTTTGTATCCCTCTCTTTGTGGTTAAACATATTTTGTTTGCATGTGTATTTTCTTTTTGCTATTTACTATTGTTCTTAGACACCAAATTATTTCACTGGGAGAGACAGGTGTGCTTTTTCTGTCTTTACTTTTGAGAGTTTCTGTTTTGTTCCCAGTAATCCCAGGATTGAAAAATGAGTGTGCATACTAGACTCGCTGAGAAAAATCAAAACAAGCATACACATTTCCTGAATCTTTCACACTTAATACTTGCAGCATTCAGTTTGAGCAATTTATTTATTTTTTTTTTGAGATACTGAGGCCGGGGATTTGAACCCCAGACCTTGTATGTGAAGCTGGCGCTCAATCACTGAGTCACATAGGCTCCCCTGAGTTGGTTTTTTTTTTAAAGATTTACTTTTATTTACTTATCCCCCTTTACTGCTTGTGCTCACTATATCCACTTGCTTTGCGTTTTTCTGTGTCTGCTTGTCTGCCTTTGTTGTATCAGCTCACTGAGCCAGGCCATCAGCTCTCCACAGGCGCAGGCCGGCTTGCTTTCACCAGGAGGTCCCCGGAATCAAACCCGGGGCCTCCCATATGGTAAATGGGAGCCCAACCAATTGCGCCACAGCTGCTTCCCCCCTGAGTTGTTTTTTTCGTTTGTTTGCTTATTGGGTTTTTTTGTTTTGTTTTTAGGAGACACTGGGAACCAAACCTGAGACCTCCCATCTGGGGAGGCACTCAACCATTTGCTCCAGAGTTTGAGCATTATTTTTTGTTGTTAAAGATTTATTTTATTTATTTATTCACACACACCCCTCGCCCTCTGTTGTTTTGCACTCGCTGTCTGCTTTCTTTGTGTCTGCTTGTCTTCTCTTTAGTTGGCACCAGGAATTGATCCTGGGACCTTCCGGAGTGCAGAGAGGCAGCTCAATCTCTTGCGCCACCTCAGCTTCCTGACTTGTTGCATCTCTCTTCTGTGTCTCCTTTTGTTGCATCATCTTGCTGCACCAGCACTCCTGTGTGGGCCAGCACTCCGCGCGGGCCAGCTTGTTTTTCACCAGGAGGCCCTGGGAATCGAGCCCTGGACCTCCTATATGGTAGACAGCAGCCCAATCACTTGAGCCACATCCACTTCCCTGAGCATTATTTTTAAATTAAGCAATCATTCCTTTTTTTTTTTCATTCTTTCATTTTCCTACCAGGATTATAAACTCATCGAGGGCAGGGACTATGGCATGTACTTAAATTTATATCCTATATTGCCAATATAGGTGTCTACAGAATGCTTTTGTTTTATTTGATTTAGTTTTTATTATAGAAAACATTCAAACATACACAAAATCAAAATCATATAATAAATCTCCATGTGCCCTCACCCAGGTTCAATAATAAGCATTTTGCTGAACTTGTTTCATTCTCCTGCACTTTTAAAATAATTTTAAAAGCAAATATTAAGAACATGTACTCAAGGGTTGATAAGATTTAATAAAATTATTTTCTCTACTTCATTAATAACATTCTTCAATAAAAAAATTTAAATACGATGAGAGTGTTGTGGTGAAGAATATAATGACTACTAGTTCAGTTTGGTGCCACTTGATGTGTGCTAAGATGCCAGTAGTTTTGCCCACTATTGCTTTTGCATCATGAAAGTGATTATTTACGTAGTGTAAAGAGGAAATAATGTCTTGGTCTTATCATGAAACTAGTTTTGATTTCAAAGGGATCTCTTGAAAGGGTGTACAGACCATACTCAGAACTGCTGCTCTAGTTTTATCAGTTACAACTGATTATATCAGTTGCTGATTTTTTTTGCTTATTATTTTGATTGTATTAAGGAGGTATTACTATTTTATTGAATTTTTTTTTATAATGAAGTAGGTGTTTACTTTTTCCATTTTTTAAATTTATGGAAATGAACTTTTTAGTCTTAATATGATTAATTGTAGTAATGGATTTCCTAATGTTGAACCACTCTTAACTTTCTGGAATAAGTACTGCTTGATCATGATGGATTGTTAGATTCTGTATGCTAACATTTTATTTATAATTTTTGTATCAGTATTCATAAGTGAGAATGGTCTGTAGTTTTATTTCTTTGTATACAATCTTTGGTTTTAGACTCAGTGTTGAATTTGCTTTATAAAAGTAATTCAGACATTTTTTTCTATGCTCTGAAATAATTTAAATAGCTTTTGCCTCATTTGATTTTTAAAGGGTTGGTAGAATTCTTTGCAAAACTAGCTGAGCCTGATGTGTTCTTTGAGAGGAGAGTTCTTTAATGACTTCATATATATTTATGTATTTTTTTTCTTTTTTAACAAAATGTGTCTGTTTAGAGCCTTTGTCTCTATTAGTATCAGTTTTGATATATTTTTTCCATAATGTTATTTATTTCATCTGGATTTTCAAAATATTTTGCATAGAGTTGTGCAAAGTAGTCTCATGATTAAAAAACACCCTTTCCTGTGTTTAGCGCTTGTTTCTCTTATTTTGTGTGCTTGTGCTTTCTCCCCGTATTTCAAAAATTAGATGAGTTATTTTTGTTTGGTTGATTAGTTTTCAAAGAACCATCTTTTTGTTTTTCTTATTTTTCTATTTTCCAACTCATTAATTTCTGCTTTTATTTTTTCTTTATTCCTTCTACTTTCTTTTAATGTGCTTTGTTCTCTTTTTCTAGCTTTTTTTTTTTAAAGGTATTTAATTCATTTTAATTTTTTTTGCATTTTTCAAGTATTTTAAATTTATTTTCTGTTACTTACAGCTCCTGGGTCATGTCAGGGTCAGATTTTATTGATTTATTTTATTATTGATTTAGCTCTTGACATTGGGTCTTGACTTCCTGTTCCCTAACATGTCTAGTAATTTTTTTAAATCACTTAGACTTTGTTGTAGAAATTTAGAAGTGTGTTATCTTATTCTGAAGAGTTTTGGTTTTGTTCTAAAAGGCGGTTAACTTGGCTGGACTCAGATTCCAGATTTTGTCTCCCCTGTGTTGGGCAGCAGCTAAAAGTTCTGTTGTGTTCTTGTAGCCTTTCAGCTGTTGCTATTCACTGGCACTCTCATAGACTCCCATATGCAATTGCAGTTTAAGGGTTGGCCAATGATTTGGACAGAATTTATAGGGAGATTCTAGGGCCCTGATTTCTTTTATTTCCTCCTTACTAGGATTTTCCCCCTTTCTTTTCAGCTGCTGTTGGAGAACCAAATGCCATTGTCTGGTCCCTCAAGTCAGTAAGACTGCAGCTTTCTGCCTGGGTTTTAGCCTTCTCATGGTGAAGATATTAGAGAGAACCTTCAAGCAAAAAGCCTTTAAAATATGAAGCTTATTCAGCATTATTCAGCATATTTTCCTTCTTTCAGAGGTTAAACCCTCTCCAGTTTCTGCCTCCAATGCCTTCAAATAGTGTGTTGTTTTTTTTCTTTACGTTTTGTTTAGAGTTATAATTATTATCTACTAGAAAGTTAATCTGATACAAATAACTACTATTACTGGAAGAGGTATTTTGGAATATTGGGTTTTTTTTTAAAGCTTATATATTCTTAAATTTATTTATGGTATCTAGCAATGGTTTTATTAATATAATTCACAGTTGGTCTAATTGTCACTATTGCTTACAGGAAGCTTTTTTTTTTTTAAGATTTATTATTTATTTATTCCCCTTCACCCTGCTTGTTGTTTACACTTGCTGTGTGCTCTCTGTGTCCGTTTGCTGTGTGCTCTCTGTCTGCTCATCTTCTCTTTAGGAGGCACCAGGAACTGAACCTGGGACCTCCCATGTAGGAGAAAGGTGCTCAATTGCTTGAGCCACCTCAGCGCCCTGCTTTGTTGTATCTCTCATTGTCTTTCCTCTTTGTGTCTCCTTGTTGCGTCATCTTGTTGCGTTATCTCACCATGCCTGCCCGTCATGCCAGCTCACTGTCTTCCTCATCTTCTCCAGGAGGCACTGGGAACCGAACCCAGGACATCCCGTGTGGTAGGCAAGAGCTCAATCGCTGGAGCCACATCCACTTCCCTAGAGGAAGCTTTGGTACTTGGAAATAATTACTAGCACCTGGGAAAAGTCAGTTTTGGGACTATAAATATTTATTCTGAATATATATTCATATAATCTGATATGAATTAGTTCTGAAACTTGAGGTAATATAGGAAAACTGGATTTCATTTCAGGATATACAGGTTCATATCTATGTGAATTAAGCTCTATTCTGGTATTTCTGGTCCCTGAAGCAATGTTAGTAGAATGTGGAGCAAATAATGCTTTAAGGTTTCAGGGTCCTATTTACTAGACTCCAGAATTACATTTGACTTTATTTAAATACTGTTTCTCTCCTTGGACTACTGAATAAGCATATGTTGTTAAAGAATGGTTGTCCATAAACTCTACAATGAAGGAGGACACTAATGGTAGAAGGATTTTAACTGGGATTTCAAAAAAGACCAGAAATGCAAAATAGTATACAGGTGTGTTTTTCTTTTATCTGCCTCTGTATCCTCTGTTTAGATCAGATTTACAGAAATCATATCTACGAGTTCCAATTTAGACAATCCATTAACATATATTCTAAGATGCATAATTTTAGCTCCCTGGAGATATTAAGGTCTCTATTTTTTCCCCCTCAACTTTGTAGTTTGAAAAATTTCAAACCTGCTGAAAAAAAGTACAAGAGTTGTAAAATAACTGTCTTATCCACTTCACCTAGATTTACCAATTCTCTCTCTTTTTTTATTAGAGAAGTTGTGAGTTCACTGAACAATCATGCATAACATACAGGATTCCCATACATCACCCTACCACCAACACCTTGCATTATTACAAATGATGAAAGAATATCATCAAAATATTACTGCCAACTATAGCTCATAGTTTACATTTGGTATGTATTTCCCATAAACCACCTTATTAACACCAAATATTAGTATTGTATATTTGTTATAGTTCATGAGAGAATGTTCTCATATTTGTACTGTTAAGCACAATCCATTTTCCTTGGTGTTCACTGTGTTATACGGTCCCATGCCTTGTACAATCCATCCAAAGTGTACTTTCAGTGTCTCTCAGCTTCATCACAGAGTTGTGCTCTCATTACCTTAATTTTAGAACGTTTTCATTACTCGAAAAGGAAAAATCCCATACCCCCTATAATACCCTATTGTTGACCCTTAGCATTGATAAAGTACCTTCTTTGCCGCCAATGCAATATTACCCTATTACTGTTAACTATAGTCCATAAGTTACATTAGTTATATTTTTCCCATGTATCACCATATTCTTATACCTTGTAATAGTGACATACATTTGTTCTACTTCATAGAACATTCTTGTATTTGTGCTATTAAAAACACTCCACATCCACCACCAGTTGACTATGTTATACAGTCCCTAGATTACCTTCTAGCTTTCTTTCAAACTAGACTATCCCTTTCAGCCACAATCACATTTATAAATCAGCAATGTTATACTCACTATAATATGCTACCATCAACTCTATCCATTTCCACACTTTTAAAATCAGACTTTATTAAAAATTCTACATACATTAAGCATCTGTTCCCCCTTCTCAACCCTCATTCTATCTCCTAGTAACCTATACTCTGGAGTTTAATTCCATGAGTTTACTCATCCTATTTAGTTCTAATATTAGTGAGACCGTACAGTATTTGTCCTTTTGTGTCTGGCTTATTTCACTCAACATAATGTCTTCAAGGTTCATTTATGATTACATATGCATCCTGACTTCATTTCTTCTTACAGCTGAATAAATAGTATTCTATTGTATGTATATACCACATTTTATCCATTCATCAATTGACAGACACTTGGGTTGTTTCCATCTTTTAGCAGTTGTGAATCATGCTGCTATGAACATCGGTGTGCAAATATCTGTTCATGTCCCTGCTTTCAGTTCATCTGAGTATATTCCTAGGAGCGGGATTATTAGATCATATGGCAGATCTATATTTAGTTTTCTGAGGGACTGCCAAACAATCTTCCACTAAGGCTTCACCATTCTGCATTCCCACCAACAGTGAAGGAATGTGCCTATTTCTCCACATCCTCTCCAGCACTTTTAGTTTTCTGGGTTTTTTTGTTTTGTTTTTTAAATAATGGCCGTTCTAATAGGTATGAAATGATTTCTCATTGTAGTTTTGATATGCATTTCCATAATAGTTAATGATGTTGAATATCTTTTCATCTGCTTTTTGGCAATTTGTATTTCCTCTTTGGAAAAATGTCTATTCAGGTCTTTTGCCCATTTTTTGATTGGATTGCTTGTCTTTTTATCATTGAGTTATATGATCTCTTTAAATAACATGGAGATCAAACCCTTATTGGATATGTGGTCCTTGAAACTTTTCTCCCCTTGAGTAAGCTACCTTTTCACCTTCTTGACAAAGTCATTGGAAGCAAGAAAAGTGTTTAATTTTGAGGCGGTCCTATTTATCTGTTTTTTCTTTCGTTGCTAGTGTGCTTTGAGTGTAAGGTTTAAAAAACCACCTCCTACCACAAGATCTTAAAGATGTTTTCCTACATTTTCTTCTAGGAGTTTTGTATTTTTAGCTTTTATATTGAGGACTTTGATCCATTTTTAGTTAATTTTTGTATGAAGCATAAGAGAGGGATCGTATTTCTTTCTTTCGGATATGGATATCCAGTTCTCCTAGCTCCATTTGTTGAATAGACTGTTCTGACCCAGCAGGGTGTGTTTAACAGCCTTGTCAAAAATCATTTGACCGTAAGTGTGAGGGTCTATTTATGAACTCTCAATTCAATTCCATTGGTTAATATGTCTGTCTATATGCCAGCACCATGCTGTTTTTACCACTGTAGCTAAGTAATATGCTTTAAAGTCAGGAAGTAAGAGCCCTCCAACTTTATTCTTTTTTAAAGATATTTTTGGCTATTCAAGGCCCCTTACCCTTCTACCTGGTTTGTTTTTCCTCACAAATTGAATTGTCTCTTTGTGTACTTTCTCTTCCAAACACAGGGAAGGAGAATTTGTGTCTGGTTCATAAAAGTTTCCTCAGTGTCAAATAGGACCTGGCATTTAGTAGATGCTCTTTTAAAATATTTTTAATGCAATATTTATGTTCAAGCCAAAGTATTGGGAGAAGCAATGTTCTCTTAAGCAGGAGAATGAAAATCAGAATGAAGAAAAAAAAGAGTACTGTAGCAGTTTGGCATTGTTTATGAATTCCAAAAACATGGAAAAGATATATAAGTCCCATGAGAGATAGAATCTGCTTGCTTTCAGTTCCCACAAGACCTGACTTTAATGTGGTTTCCAAAAATTAAAAGAACAATAGGAGAAAGTACAATATGACTTCTCATTGTAAAATGAATGATAGTACATCTTTACATATTAAGATTTTATGAGGAGACTATAAATCAAAAATTAACTTCTTAAAAAATACTATTTTACAAAATTATCACATACTAATAAAATAAGAATCACCACACTTGGGTCAAGCATATATTTTGTGTCAGATTAAGGTCTTACAGGATTGTTGTCCCTGGAGCCAAATACAGGGTTAGAGATACACCAGAAGAAATTCCTAATTCTCCTTATTCTCTGAAACCAAACATACCTGAGTGACTGTCAGGTCCTAAGAGTGTGCCTTTGGTCATTTTTAATGTACCTATTTCTGATTTAGATAAGGATTTATAATGATTTCATGGAAATCAAAGAGCAGAACTCACATTTATATGACATTCTAAAAGACGGAGAACAGATGAGTGTTTGCCAAGGGTCAGCAGGTGGGGGAAGTGATGAGCACAAAGGGCAGCATGAAGGAAAGCTTTGGGGTGACACAACTGCTCCATATCTTGATTGTAGTGGTAGGTATACAAGTCTATGTAGTTGTCAAAACCCATAGAACTGTACACAACAAAGAATGAATTTTAATGTATGTAAATTTTTAAGTATATTAAAAACACATCACAACAATTTAGAGTTTAGTACCAAGAAGGCAAGGATGGCTTAACATTAGAAAATCTATTAAAGTAAATTAATCAAATTAACAATGGTTTGATTCTCTTAACAGTGGCTTTCACAGAGCAAATGATAAATTGATAAAGTCCAACTTTTCAATGTTTTATTTTCTGGAGCATGCTTAGGCATTGTGTCCAAGAATTCTTTACTATATTTTCTGCTATGTTTTCTTCTAGATATTTTATAGTTTTCCATTTTCCATTTAGGTCTGTGATCCATTTTCAGATAATTTTGACGTAAAGTGTGAAAGTATGAGGTAAGGGCTTATTACTGTTATTATTTTGCATAAGGCAGTTCAGTTGTTATAGCACTATTTGTTGTAAAGATTATTCTCTACTGAATTTCCTTTGCATCTTTGTAGATAATAGTTCACTGTAATTATGTGGGTCTATTTCAGAACTCTTGTGTTGAACTATATGTCTATCATTTGCCAATGTCAT
Organism: Cabassous unicinctus; assembly: GCA_029593785.1. Classification (NCBI taxonomy): domain Eukaryota; kingdom Metazoa; phylum Chordata; class Mammalia; order Cingulata; family Chlamyphoridae; genus Cabassous; species Cabassous unicinctus. The sequence goes on from JAQZBX010093146.1 coordinate 10,095, forward strand.
TCTGTCTTCATTACTGTGACTTCAATGTGTCAGCCCTCCAACTTTGTCTTTTTTTTTCTTTTTAAAATTGTTTTGGCTATTTTGGCCTTGTGCCTTTTCTTATAAATTCTAGAATCAAATAGTTGATACCTACAAAATATCTTGCTGGGATTTTAATTGGGATTATATTGAACTTTAGATTAAATTGGGGAGATTTGACATGAATATATATGGAAGAAATAAAAATCTCTGTATACAATCTGACTGATATGTAAATAACCCTGAAAAACCTTCAGAACAGCTCCTAAAATGAATAAGAGACTATCAAAGTCATAGGATGCAAGATCAGTGTAGAAAAACTGATTTTAAAATATTAGCAATGAAAAACTTATGTTTAAATTTTAGACTTATCTGTACAGAATCTCTGTACTGAAAACAACAGAATGTCAATGAAAGAAATCAAAGATAACCTAAATGGGAAATAAATATGTTCTTAAAATTAATCTATTTGTAGCAGTTTGGCAGTTTGATATAGTTATGAATTCCAAAAATAGATATTGGATTATGGTTGTAAACTGATCTGTTCATCTGGGCATGATTAAGTTATGATTAGGACATTGACTGGGCCACATCAGTAGGACGTTGAGCCCTGCCCCTTGGTGGGTGGGGTCTCAAAGGTAAAAGACATGGCAAAGGACAGAGTTGGAGTAGATTTGAAGTTGGAGCTCTGATGAGGAAGGAGAGAAGGCCCTGGGAAAAAGAGACGATCCATCCATCTGACAGTTCACAGCTGGCCTTGTGGAGAGAGGCAAAGCCTAGAGAGCCTCATAGTCCACAGCTGACCTTGTAGAGGAAACAGGCACTGAGCCCGGAGAGAAACTCAGCCCTGGGAGGAGAGGAACCCAAGAAGCCTGAACCCTGGCAAATGTCGGCAGCTGTTTTGCTCCAACACGTGGCAGCAGACTTTGGTGAGGGAAGAAACTTATGCTTTATGGCCTGGTAACTGTAAGCTTCTACCCCAAATAAATATCCTTTATAAAGACCAACAGATTTCTGGTGTTTTGCATCAGCACACCTTTGGCTGACTAATACAGTATTCCTATGTGTGTATGAACCCATTGTAAATAGGATCTCTTAAAGATGCTAATTTATTTAAGGTATGGCCCAACTGAATGAGGATGAGCCTTAATCCAGTTATTGGAGGCTTTAGAAAGAGACCAGAAGAGAGTCAGAGAAAGCTGCAGGGAGGAGGTGGAAGTCAGGAAGAGAAAGGAGACGACGTTGCCCTGTGATGTGAAGCAGAGATACAAGCCAAGGAACCCTAAGGATTGCCAGTACCAGAATGTTATAGACTTTGGGGAGAAAGCATTGCCTTGCTGATGCCTCAGTTTGGGACTTCTCCTAGCCTCAAAACTGTGAGCCCATAAATTTTCGTTGTTTAAGCCAACCAATTGTGTAGGATTTGTCATAGTAGCTCAAGAAATCTAAAACACTAAGGTGGTGAGTACATGGAGATGAATTATTTTATTACCTCATCTTTTTTTTTTTTTTGTATATTTGACAAATTCCATAATAAAAGCTTTTAAAAAGAGAGGCAAGGGTGTGATCAGGAAACTATTTCTTTAAATCATAAGGTAATTATTCTAAAATTTAAATTGGTAGAGGTGACTTTCTTTTGGCAGCTTAAAGGCCAGGCAGCCATGCCTACAAAGTTCATCTGAAAATTTCCTATGCTTCAGTGATTATTCAGCAAACCAAATGATCTGTGATCTGATGGGTAAAGGGGGAAAAAAAGAAGGTGAGACACCATGGTGTCAATGCAGTTCAGTCCTGCAGATCCACATTGAAATGGGACGTGGGAATTAATTGTGGGGATGTCTTATTAAATCTGACTCAGCTTAGTGTCTATTTTGTGCAAACTTACCTTTGTAGGCACTCTGCTTTTCTTCCCTTTTATCCAGTATCTTACTGTCTCTCCCTTCTTCCCTGTTCATAATATAGAGAGGCAGATGCCTTGGAACAGGGAGTAATGAGGCGTATACTCCAGAGGTCAGACTGTTCATTGTTTTGAACAGTGAATGGTACCCCTAGTACCATTATTATTTTTTTTTTT
>JAQZBX010093147.1:0-12186 GCA_029593785.1 Cabassous unicinctus
ATCCCTGTTGAGAGACTAAGCCGGGATATGGAGAAGGTGGGCGATCGGCCCAAAGCCATGGAGCTGATGCCGGAGCTGTTATTTGGCCATAGATAGCTAGAATCCATGCTCTTCCAAACCACTTCACTATACTGGCTTATCAGATGACAGTGGCAAAATATCTACAAAGTTTTTAAAATGTTGTAAACCAAGAATTCCATACCCAGCCAACATGTCATTTAAGTAAGAAAGAAAAAGAGATTTATTATCAGATAAGCAAGAGCTCAGAAAAATCTACTACCTCTGTAACCTTTTCTTAAAAATTAAAATAATTCAAGGAAAAAAGAAGGGAGATATGCCAACTCCTTATCGTGAATGAGAGAAAGCACAATATATATAACAACTAGAGATGTATAAGCTCAAGAACAATGTTGAAAAACTTACGGGTCTCCATTAGTCAAATAAAAATCAGAATGCATGACTTCCAAAACATTAGAGAATGTGAAAGTAAAGTAAACATGATCACAATCCATCTAGGGTTGTTGTTGTTTTTAATGCAAAACAGACAGACAACCTCACACACAAGGAGATGTGAAAATTGTCCTGCTCATCTACCCAAAGTTGGGCAGCACTGGCTTCTGTGAAGGAGCAACTTCAGGCTTCTGTCTCGCAGAAGCCTGAAGAAGAAGTCTGCCTCCAAAGTCCTGGCAAATGCAGCTGTGACATCTAAATAGGCTGCACCTCTCGCCATTCATCAAGAGGTCACCTTCTCCTTGTAGGAGCTCCCAGACCCTCTGAGGACTTCCTTCTGCCTGGGCAACACAAATGCAAATAAACATTAACAGAGGAGTCCCGCTTTCCCTCCACCCTCTCCAGGGCTGAGAGTTTGATAATTCCACTCCTTGCAGGTGCGGGATTCAATGTATGATCCATGTTTGCACATTTGTTCAGAGTGCAGCAACCCGTGTGCATTCCAATCCAATTCCACCTTTATTGTCTACAATAAACCATTACTTGTGAAATTTTTGAGAATTGAAAAATGGAAGGGACCACATCAAAGGGTCCATGCCCTGCCCTCTTGTCCACTTATTTTAGATGGTTCGTGTAGGTCGCCTCCTTGGAGAGGGCTTCCTTGGCCATCCAGTCTGAGACAGCGGCCCATCCCTCTCTATCCCCTCACCTGCTTATTTCCCTCACATGCTCATCACTACCTGGCATTGTTTTATACATCTATTTGCCGACTAGCTTCCTCACCGTCTTCCCCTCTAGAATGTAAGGTCCATGAAGACAGGGAATGTGCCTGTATCATTCACTGCTCTATCCCACCACCTTAGAAGAGGAACTGGCACATAACTGGTGGTTCAAATAATACTTTAAAAATTAATTCTCAGCCAAGGGTCAGAGAAGCTGACCTTCTTGCCAGACTTTAAAAAACCAAATGCTCCTCTTTATAAGGCAGTGAGAGAAGCGTTCAGAACTCCAAGAGATAGACATCAGTTGAAAGTGTCTTTCCAAAAATTTCCTTCTATTATCTACTCAAAATAATAACAGTGAGTAAATCAATATTATCAGCACTAGCTTTTCAGTCTTCTGCTAGTGAAGTTTCTCTCATGTGTTTCAAAAGTCCAAGCAGTGTGGGAAACGAATGTGGCTCAAGCGATTAAGCTCCTGCCTACCACATGGGAGGTCCCGGGTTTGGTTCCTGGTGCCTCCTGGAGAAGACGAGCAAGACAGCGAGTTGACATGACAGGCAGGCATGGCGAGCTGATATAACAAGATGATGCAACAAGGAGACACAAAGAGGAATGACAATGGGAGACACAACAAAGCAGGGAGCTGAGGTGGCTCAAGTGATTAAGCACCTCTCTCCCACATGCCTCCTAAAGAGAGGATGCGCAGACACAGAGGACACACAGCAAATGGACGCAGAGAGCAGACAGCGAGTGCAAACAAGGGGGGGGTGTGGATAAATAAATAAAATAAATCTTAAAAAAATAAAAATAAAAAAGTGTCACACACACACAAAAAGTCCAAGCAGTCCATTGCCCCTTGCCCGCTACAGCTTAGGAGGGATGGAGAAATGATTGCAGTGATTTGAATTGTGTTCCCCCCAAAAAAGATATGTTCAAGTCCTAACTCCCAGTATCTGGGAATAAGACTCATTTGGAAACAGGATCTTTGGAGATGTAATCCACTTACGATGAGGTCATTTCCAATGCCCAGGGTCCTTACAAGAAGAGGTGAATCTGGACCCAGAAACCCAGAGAAGTCTCAGGGAAGAAGGCCAGGCGAAGATGGTGGCGGGGATAAAAGTACTGCCGCTACAAGCCAGGTAGAGCCAAAGAGTGCCAGGAGCCACCAGGAGCTGCAGGAGGCAAGGACGGTTTATCCCCCATGGGTTTAAGAGGGAGCATGGCCCTGCCGACACCTTGGTTTTGGACCTCTGACCTTCAGAACTATGAGAGAATAAGCTCCTGTTGTCTTTGGCCACCTGGTTTGTGGTGCTTGTTACAGCAGCCCAGGGAGCTAAGACAGTGGGCCAGCCAGAACCCTGCTTCCTCAGGTGTGTAAGAGAGCCTGCCTCCTCTTATCCCGGAGGTGACAGACAGATGTCACATCTGATCATAGCTTCTACCCTGTCATTTGGGCATCGAGAGATGTGAGCTTCCTTTATGTTCTAATAAAAATATTAGGAAGTGAACCAAATTTTTCAAAATTTAAAGCAACATAAAAGCATTGTGAAAGACGCTCGTGCTTTTCTTCTCTCCCTGCTACAGCCTTGCTCAGCCATCTCTGGGGATCGGCAGTGCCCACCATGCTCTTGGGGGCAGCTTGTCAGGCAAAGAGCTGAGAGTTTCAGTCTGCTGAGGAGGCTTGTCCAAGAGACTGCGGTTAGTCAGGGTAATGCTAGCTGCTGTACTAACCCCCCAAAGACATAGAGCACATACAAAAGGAGTTTACTCCTCCTATGAAACCCAAAGTGTCTGTTCCTGACTGGGGGGAGAGGGATATCTGTCTTCCAGGTGGTGCTTCAGGTGCCCAAGTTCTTCCCTCTTATGGCGCTGCCATTTTTTAAAAAGGCTTATTTATTGGCTTTATTTTTCTTTATTTATCCCTCCCTCGCCCAGATGGTTCACTCCTCTGTCTGCTCATTGTTTGCTTGCCTTCTCCAGGAGGCATCAGGAACCGAACCCAGAACCTCCCACATGGGAGGCGAAGTGCCCAACAGCCTGAGCCACATCTACTCCCTGTGGGCTGCGGCATCTGCTGACTTATGGCATCTAGTTCATTGTGGCAGGAGGTGGCGTCTAGCTCATTGCAGCAGGAAGCGGCATCTGCTCATCTTCTTTTAGGAGGCACCGGGACCTGAATCCGGGATCTCCCATGTGGTAGGCAGGTGCCCAACTGGTTGAGCCACATCCACTTCCCGGCTCTGCCATTTTTAACTTGTGACTTCCATGTTCTGTGTTTCATCTGCATCAGGCTGGCAGAAGAAGAAAATGTATGGGGTGGGGGAATCACCCCTGGGAGGTTTCCTGGGCCGGGCAGGGTGCGGGGCCTGCATGCCATTGGCTAGAACTCTGTCACACAGCCACACTTACCTGCAAGGGAGGCTGGGCAACGTGGTCCAGCCGGGAGCTCACCAAGGTCAGCCCCCACCATATCCCCTAAAGCACTATTTCATTGAGAATCTGACTCTCCAGACTGGAAGGGACTTTAGACATCCTTTGGGCCAATACTGCTCTCCCTCACCCCAGCGCCTCCACATGTGTTCTCCCCACCCTGATTGCATAACACCAGAGATGGGGAGCTCACTACTCCTGTAGGCAGCTCTGTCAGAAAGCTGTTCTCATTCAAGGCTGAACTCGGCCTGCTTATGAACTCCTGTTCCTGGTTCTGTCCTCTGGAACCATCCAGAATAAATCTCGTCCCTATTTCCCTTGACAGCCCTCAGCTATTTCAAACAGTTATTGTGTCAGCCTAAGTTTCCCCCAGACTCCACAGCCTGAGTTCCTTCAAATGTCCCTGACACTTCAATTCAAACTTCTCCAGAACTGGGGCTGCTAGAGAGGAAAGGAGACAGAAAAGGATGGCCAAGGCTCTGGACGTCTGGGTCGGCAGAGAAAACCCAGTCTGTCCCCAGCCAGCCTCCTGCTCCTCCCCAAGAGAGTCACACACGCCACCGACTTGTCCCCTGGGCCCTGCACGCTCGCCAGGGGCTGCTTGCCTCCCAGCTTGGAGCTTCCCCTTGCTCTCTTCCCTACCCCCCTCCCGCCTTTCCCTCCCTCCCTGTCTTCTCGCTTTCTTCCCTCCTCTCTCCTTTTTATTCTCTACCTCCCTTTTCCCCTTCCCCTCCCCTCCTGCTCTTCCTACCTCCACATCCTCTGAGCACCTGCTCTGTGCCAGAGGCCACATGAGTTGAGCACTGTAGGGTCCCTGCCCTCAAGACGCAGACCAGTGGGGAGAGAAGAGTGTACCAAGCAGAGGAACAGCAGTGTGGAGGCCTGGGGGAGAGAGAAAGAAGTGCAGGGTAGGGGCAGCGAGGGCTGAACGGAAAGGAAGGAGGGGGATAGTGGGAAGAGGTGCAACCAGCCCCGTCCCTGGCTCCCCTGATCGCCCACAGCACTTGGCAAAACCACCAGCTGTTCCAGGTGGTGGCAAGGCTCTAGGGAAGGTAGAAGTTTCTGAGGAGCACTCTGGTGGAATTGGAGTCTGGCTAGGGACTAGGACCAGAGAAAGGCTTCAGCCTCCCACATGGTGCCATCTGAGAGGTGGCCGCCAGGTGGCAGCAGAGGATCAGTAGCAGCACCTGCTCGGCCGTGGAGTCCACAGGTGTTCAGGGACCCCCGGCTGGCGGTCAGGGGCTATGCTGAGCTCGTCCTGGTGCCAGGCCCTGGGGCAGCGTGGTCCCTGCCCCGAGGTGGTGAGAGGGTCAGAGTGCATGTGTGTGCACGTGTATGTATGTGTGGGTGTGTGTACATATGTACAGGTGTGTGTGCTCGTGTGTGCATACCTACGTATTGTGTGTGGGTGTGTTGTGTGTGCATGTGTGTGCACGTGTGTGCTGAGTGTGCTGCGTGTGTATCTGTGCACACGTGAATGTATTATTGACTCGTGGACCTCCCTGTCCTGCCATCTGAAGATCTGCCTGGGAGAACCGAGGAAGCCAGGACACGGGAGCTGACATCGAAGGTCACGCAGGACTAGGCCAAACAGCCACCGCAACCAGTGGCCACCGTGTGCGGAAGGTCCGCTGAGCCCTGGGACCCCCTGGGCGCTAAGGTGAGCGCACAAGCTGTCTCCTCTACTCCTCACGACAGCCCTGCAAGGAATGTCCTACCATCACCCCCATTTTACAGAGAGGGAAACTGAGGCTCAGGCAGGTCCCTTGCTCAAGCTGGGATGTGCGACCTGGCCCTCCTCTCCCGGCCGACTCTGTTCTGCCTCAGGTCTTGGGCTCAAAGTTGTCTCTTCAGAAAGCTGTCCCCTGATGACCCCATTCCCCACATAAATTAAACTTTGGGTTAATTTCCCCTCACGGTGCCCCAATCTTTTCTTTCATAGCATTCACCACAGATTCTAGTTTGACATCCTCCTGTTGTTGGCTCCCTGCACATAATTTGAGTTTCCTGCGTTGAAGGGTCCCTATCCGTCTTACTCGTGGCTGCACCCCCCCCCCATTCCCAGCTCAGGGCTGGTCACATAGTAGGTGCTTGAGAAATACATGTTGAGTTTCTGACAAGCACTTTCACAGCCACACAGGCCTTTTCACACCTCCAAGCCTTTCCAGGATCTCAGGTAAGGGAGCTGGGGCTTTATCGCTGTGTGGAAGAATTTTTAAGCAGAAGAATGATATGTGAAGATATGGTTCCTGCCTGACCCCGAGCAGTGAGTTCAGTACAAATGAATTATTCACATAACATTGACCCAATAAATATTTATTGAGCATTCCTCAAATCCAGCCCTCAGCCGGCCCTGGGAATACAATACCCAAAATAGACCCAGTCCCTGTCTTCGTGGCTCTTGGAATGCTGTGGAAAAGAAAATGAAAATGCCATGGCAGAATAATTTTAAAAATTCATCTCTTTCTAGTTACCAGAAATATCAAAAAATGGGGAGAAGTGGGTCCAGGGCTTGCTTTTTTCTTGAAGGGGCTCAGAAAACACCGCAAATGGACCCCCGTTCCTCTGGAGGGCCATGCATAGCAAGGCCCCAGGTGGAGGGTCAGCCTCCAGGCTGCCTCGGCTTTTCCGTCCGTGCGACAGTCTTGCCTGAGTCCAGGGCATGGGTTCCCAGAACACGATAATGACGCTCCCTTGACCTTCCCCATGAAGTGCTCCACTGGAACAAAGAGCAACAGAATGGGACCTTCTGGGAACAGGTACTTACCTGGACTTACCTGCAGGGGTTGCGAACCCTGGTGATCCCAGGCAAGTCACATCCCCGTTCTGGGCTTCAGGGTCCCGTTGGGCAATGAAGGGAACAGACCAGGTGAGCGCTCAAGGGCCTGCTTTGCTGACCTTCTGTTCCTGACGTCTCCAAGCCTCATCTGACTCACCTGTAAAAGGAGACAGGCACCTCAGCCCTGCCCCAAGACAGCTGTGCCGGCCCAGACAGCACACGAGGTCGCCTCCGGCACTGCCCCCGCTGCCCCCTCCATCCGCATCACCGTGTCGGCCCGGCCACCGGCTCTGGGAACATCACTCTTGCATTGTCACCCCCCATTCCCATCACCATGCTGACCACACTGAGTGCCAGGGACCAAGGCTCTGTGTTTCCTTGCTGGCTATCCTAGGAAAGGGGTCCTAGCACCCCCATTCTAAAGTTGAGGAAACTGAGGCCCAGACAGGGAAATGACTCTCCCTAGGGCACACCTACGATACGTAGCAGAGCTGGGCTTTAACTCATTCATTCATTCACTCAGCGATCACTTCCTTAGCACCTGCTCTGTGCCAGGCACCATGCTGGGAGGGTCAGCAGTGGACCCCACAGTGCCTATAGAGGGGGACGCACAGCACACGAATGGCCAGGTCAATCCAAAGAGTGCCGAGATGATGGGTGCTTGGGAGAAAACGGGGGGGCGCTGAGGGTGGTCAGGGCAGACCTGGGTGTTAAAGTGGCATTGGAGCAGAGAACTGAAGGAAGTGGGGAGCCAGCGGGGTGGGCAGATACCTGGGGGTGTTTAAGCCACAGCAAGGAGTGGAGGGAGGGAGGGGGAAAGTGGAGGAAATGCCGTCAGCAAGGTAGGAGGGGGCCAGGCCACGTGATTCCACAGCTCCCTCCCCCCACTCCCGCTCCAGCCCCTCCCCACGCTCCGTCAGCCCTGGCTGCCCCTGCCCTTTTCACCTGGACACCTGCAACAGCCCCCACCTTGTCACCCGCCCCCAGTCTGCCCTCCACTCCGTAGCCAGAGGCTCTCCCAAAGCCCAGACCTGGGGGACCAGCCCTGAAGCTCCGAGCCCGCCTGCTCCTCCCCCCGAGCGTCAAGCCACCCCATTCCCTCTGCTCCTCCTGCTTGCTTGTACCTCTGAATCCTGCTCAGCTTCCTGGGCTCAGCTGCCCCCTTGCCTCCTCTGAGAAGCCATCACTGGCTCCCTGCACTCTGAACCTCTCCCCTGACTGCTGGCTGCTTAGGATCTGCTCCCACGGCTGGTCCATCAGGTTCCCAGAGGGCAGGGCCATCCTGCAGTACCCCCTGCCTCCTTCTCTCCAAGGCGTCGGCTGGAGGCTACTCAGCCATCTTGGATGGTGTGGAGCCAGGGGACGGCCAGGATGGGAAGAAAGGCGGGCACGGGTTTGTGACCTCCACTGCTGCAGCCCTGGACACCAAGCTTCCTAGGTTTTGTGGTGTGTGGTGTTGAGAAAGCCTCTGGAGCCAAACAGTCTGGGTTTAAGTCCTGGCTCCACCATTTAGCAGTTGAGTGACTTTGGGCAAGTTTCCTACCTGCTCTGGGCCTCAGTTTCCCCATCTGCAAAATGGGAATAGAAATAGGGTTGTTGCAAGGATAAATAAGTTCATACATATGTAAAAAGCACTGGGCTCGGCACCTGGCCCGAGACAGGGCTTATATAGGTATTAGCTATGATCACTGTTACTGGGTTCAAGTCTCAGCTGCATCTCTGCCACTGCAGACGAGTCACTTAACACCTGGACCAGCAAAGTCCCGGCTGCCCTAGAGGGCCCCGTGACCTCCTCACGGCTCTCTGCTTGCACTCTCGCTCACCTGCAGTCTGCTTTTCTCCCAGCAGCCACTGTGGTCTTTTAAAGCTTAAAGATCTGAAATCTTTAACTGCTGAAAACACTCCCACGACTTCTTACCCCAAATCCAAACTCCTGCCCATGGCCCATCCGCCACCCTCCTCACACTGTCCTTGCTGTGTCTCGAACATGCTCAGCGTCGCCCACTCAAAAGTTGGCCTTTGCTGTTGCCTCAGATCTTTCTTTGCTTAAGCTCACTGCATCCGGGGCTCTGCTCAATGGTCACCTTCTTGGAGGGACATCCCCTGACCACGCTGTCCACAACCGCCGCCCGTCACCCTCCGCACTCTGTCCCTTACTCTGCTTCGTTCCCATCCACAGCACTTCCCCTCCCTGGAATACACACATGCACGCACGCACACATAATTCGCTTGTTCATTGGTTTACTATCTCCCTTCACCACCAGAGACCTGAAAATCAGCCCCTGGAGGGCACAAGGTTTGTTCTTTCTGTAAGAGTATCATCAGTTCCTAGCTAAGTGCCCGGCAAATAATAGGTACTCGATAAGTATTTGCCAAATAAATGAATGCACATGGGCTTTCCTTATTCATAAAATATGGAATAAGAGCCACCTTCCAGGGCTGCTGTCGGGAATGACCGAGGTGCTGATGGAAAGTACCCAGTCCCAGTAAGAGTTTCCTCCACTGAGTGGGTCTGGGAGAGTGTCATCTTAGAAGTGGACACCAGGGGGAGGCACAGGACCAAGCATTCCAGCCTCTTTTCAACCTTGCCAGGCTCTTTCAACCCATCAGCAGGAAGGGGGAGTAGGAAGAGAGGGACCTTCATGCAGCTCCTGGAAGGGACAGGATGGGCATCTTTAAACGCTGTCCTCTATGCCCAGGCTGCCAGGGAGCTGTCGGCTCTCACAGGTCAGGGTCGCACATACACATTCCTTCACTAAACCTTGATTGGGTCACATAGGGTGAGCAACTCCCACTTTCACAGAGCTCAGAGCCTAGCAGGGAGGCAGGGAGTGAGCTAGTAACTAAAGGAGTGGGTTTGCTTGAAGGCAGTATGCAAAATGCATTGGACACACTGACCATGTCTTAGGCCAAGATATGATGGCCGAGCAGGAGAAAATTGGAGGAGGGAGATGAGAACCATTCGGCAAAGGGAATAGCCTGTGCAAAGGTCCTGAGGCAACAAAGTACAGTGCTATTTAATCTTCACCCCAGAGAAGGAAAGGGGCCTGTGTGAGATCACACAGGGAGAAACAGAGCCAGGGTTGGAGTCCAGACTTTCTGACTCAGGCTCCTTCCCTCATCCCTGGTTTCCCTTCCCACAAGCTTCATCTCTGATGTAGCAGCAGCAGCTGCTGTTCCAAAAGCAGGGGAATTTTGGCCCTGATATTGACTGACCCAACTTCTCCAGTATATGAGCTGATAGATTTTAGTTTTAATTTTTATGTCTAGACTAAGACAATGACTAAATGTCCTGCAGCAGATGAGGCTGATAAGAGCCTATATTTGGGGAAACGAGGCAGGCCTTCTCTCAGCTATCATGTTGCAGTGGCGCTCTGCCAGGGCAAGGGGGCTGTGGGGCTGGCGGGCTGAGCACTGAGCTCCTAACAGGGCGATGGCATTGGCTGCATGTGAGAGAGAGACGCTCAGGAAGTTCCAGTTAAGACTGACCCTCATCTATATAAGCTTTCCAGAGAGCCTTAGCCTGGGACAGGGCAACCCTGCTTTATCCATCAGGATAGACAAGGTTCTGCTGTAAACAAAACAACTGCTAAATCCACAACGTTTAAAACCACAAAGATAGATTTCTCACTTGTGTGGAGTCCACCGTGGGTGCAGGCTGGGCCTCCAAGCGGGCTCAGCTGACCTGTTCATATCAGCACAGACTTCCCTAATCACCCAGAGGGAAGAGGAGAGCAGTCAAGCACCTGCAAGCAATGCTTCCGCCTGGAAATGGCACGTGGCTTCCACTCGCGTTCCATGGCCACACTCAGCCTCAGGGTGGTGGGTTGGTGCCGTCACCCCATGTGGAGGGAAAGGAGCAATTCTAACGCCTGTGCACCCGCCGTGGTAGACGGGCCGAGGTGCTTGGGAAGCCACATGTGGGGGCAGCCCTCATTTAGCTGAGTCTCCTGGAAAGGCTGGGCCTGGGCAGGACAGCCTGCTGTGGACAGGAGGTCACTGATTGAGCACTTACTGTCTGCAGGGCCCATCTGCATCGTGGCATTTAATTCCCCAGCACTGTTGGGTAGGAACTAAGATTCTCCTCCATTTTATAGAGGAGGAAGCTGAGCTATTGAGAGGAAGGAGAATTTTGGCCAGAATGAGACTTCACACTGGGTGTCTGAGGTGGATTCTGGGCTCACAGCCTCCATGGTGAGAGAAAGGCCAAGAACTACTCATTAAAGACAAGCCCAGAAGGCAGGAAGTTTTCAGCAGGACACACAGAGCCCAGAGAGCTGCTGGTGTGCGTTCTTGAAGAGATCTCAGGGGGAGAAAAGAGGGGAAAGAGGGATTCTGTGAGGAACAGCTTCCATAATGAGTGGGACTTAGGGCGGCAGATGGGTGAGGAGGATATTGAAGGCATTTCTGGATGTCACGCAAGGGTCACGTCTTGCCACATCCACTCCACCCGTCTCTCTACACACATGCACAGGAACACACAAATACTCAAACACACTTCCCTTTTGCCCAATCACCCAAAAGCCATGGACATCATGATACTTGACGCCCAGACTTCAGCGTGTATCTCCCAGGAACAAGGACATCCTCCTACTTATCCCCACACTGCTGCCACGCCAAAGATGCTTAACACTAATGAGACAGCATCATCCAATACAAGGTCCATACTCAGTTTCCCCCCAAAATGCACGTTATAGCTGTTTATCTCTCCCATTCAAGCATCACATGGCATTTGGCTACTATGTCTTGCCCATTCTGCCCCATAAGACACCAAACCCTTTGATGAATCCAGGCCAGATGTCCTGCAGAAGGTCCCATGTGACTTGCCATGTTAGGTTCAGGTCAGATGTTTCCGGCAAGGACAGCACATGCCACCAGCGCTGGCAAGGCCATGCCTGACCCCTTGCTTACCGTGTTAACGGTTGGATCACCCCATCATCAAAGCACAGTTTCCCCTTTGTGATTAATAACTAACTTCAAGATTGTGAATATCCTGTTCCCCAACAAATTTTCACCCAATGGTCTTAACATGCAATTAATGATTCTTGCCTGAATCACTTGTTACATTCAAGGTTACAAACGCTGAGTTTAAAAATTCTTGATAGATACAAATAGATGATAGATAGATAGATGGATGGTTGGATGGATGGTGGATGGATAGGTAGGTAGATAGATGGATAGGTAGATAGGTAGATGATGGATGGATGGATAGATAGGGTAGGACTGATTTTTCTTGTGAACGCGACACCAGGACCATTCTGGCTGGTCCTGCCCAGTGCCTTCAGGTCCCATTCATGACAGGTGGAAGGAGGAGGGAGGCTGTTGCGTGCAGGAAGCTGGGTGCCAGCCCCAGCTCCATCACTAAGGATGGCCCTTGAATCAGTAGCCTCACTCACTTGCGAGACAATTGGAAATTCAAGCCTCTGAGTCTGACTCTGCCATCTAAAAACAAGATCCTTGTTTTGTTGTGTTGTTTGTTTGAAGCAGTTTTATTGAGATATATTCACATACTACACAGTCCCTTGGGGTTTGTGTGCACATGAGCTGGCCTGAGGAGCTCCCTGGCCCTCTCTGAGCTTTAGCTTTTCCAGGTGAGAGCATGGGCTGGACAGGCTGACTGCCCAGATGTGCATTCTGCCGAAAAACAGATTCTAATACCTGCCTTTGTGAGAAGGGATGGTGAGGAAGATGACGACGATGACAACTACCGCTTCTAAGGAAGGAAAATGAATTCAGACATTCTACCAGATTTCTAAAGGTCATGTTTGTAATAAATAAAAGGGGTGAAATTGGTCAGAGGCAGGG
>JAQZBX010093148.1:0-12186 GCA_029593785.1 Cabassous unicinctus
AAAAAATTACAGATTGATTTCATCAAATTAATAAAAGTTTATATTTTATTTCTTTCATTTTACTTTTTCCTTATTGACATAAGCATTTTTGACATCAGTGCTCCTCCATGGCACATTTAAAATAAGAAAAAAATGGATCTGTGGGTTCTCCAGACAAGTCATCAATATGTTTTAATTATGTAAAAAAATTTAAAGCACATTAGAATGTTATAGCTGGTCAAAATATTTAGTTATACAGAAGAGGTGGTTTGGAATTTCTAATTTGTTTTGTCATAACATTATATTTCTAATACAGGTGCTTCAACCTAAATTCTGCTTTCTCTGATACCTCACTATAACATTTCTCTTTTCTGTAGCTTTATTCTTTCCAATGATTCTATGAAAATATTTTCTTCTGATATCAGCAGTTCTTCTAGGTAAGGCTTACCTTAACTTTCCCAGATTGTTTGTATGGAGCTTTCCTCTCCTTCCATCACTATTCCTTATACAAATAGCTTGCATTATTACTGATTGATTCCTTATCTATAGAGGAAAATTGGAACTTGAGTTACAGTACAAAATTTAAAAAAATTACCCAACATTATTTGCAGTAGATGATGTGGCCTCAAGACTGACTAAAATTTCCTATGGCTTGAATACATTAAAAAAAAAGGACTGTAACAAATAAAATCTAATATAATCTATCTTCCAAGTAGTGCTATATTATGGGCTAATGAATGTAACTTTGGATTCTAGCTCAGGTAACTCTTTGCCTCCTAATTTGTTTAGCTATAAGACTACTAAAGAAAGACATTTTAAAAATTCTAACTTTCATTTTTCTCCTGTGTTTTTAACTTTAAATATTATCTTATGGCCAGTTAGAAAGATTATATATTTCTGTTGTGATATTTAATTACTGTTCTCTATACTACTTTAATTGTGACTTATATAATAGTCATTGATTTCAATGAATCTACAATCAGTAATACAATAATAAGTGTAATTACTTGAAAGGAAAGTAATTTCTTTTTTTTCCTTCAGAATACTCCTTACCATTTTCACCAGAGTTTTTTTAAGGAATAGATTAACATATGGACTATCAAGAATTTATATTTCCAAAAACAATGAAATGAGCAACTATTTAGCCATGAAAGGAAAACATAGTGCTAAGTCTTTAAGAAAGAAATTTGAAAGAAACAAACTGTCAAAATTTCAATTCAAGCATAGTGTACCTTCCCAATAAATATTTTGATGTGTTTTGTTCAGCAAAACCCAAGCATGCCTAATGGAAATGGGAAATTTTTAGAATTTAGTTTATAAATTGTTACAATAGAGTTGGGGGAGACTTACTTAATTCTGTAGATAGGGTAGAATGATACTATGGCATAATGGGAAAATGCAAAATTAGATTTTTATAAGTCCAGGGATGGATGCATGCATCCTTGGAAATATAACATATTTGCTAAGGATCTCATCTCTGTATAGAGAAATGAAAAAGCATCCCATATGTAGTGCTAGGTCAAGTATATAGATTAGATAAAATATTGTTTGTGAGCAAAATGAAGCATGGAAAGGATGTGAACTATACATCTTAGTAATAAAAAAAAACTCAAAAGCAATAAAAAATGTGCATTTAGTTTAAAAGAATGAAGTCAATCCATAACAACCAAAAAAAGTATATCTCAAAAATTTACTTCTGAGTGAAAAAAAATCAAATCACAAAATGACACATGAATCAAGATTAGATAAGACCCAATATTTAAGAGTGAAAGTGAGACTTCTGTCTGCTTGTACAGGGTAACTTTCTTAAATAGCATATTCACATCTTAGAATTGTAATATATTTCTTGGAAAATTAAGTGTAAACTTCAAATGAGAGTTCAGGCTTTAATAGAAATCTTCAACAATGTGAAGTGTAAAAGCAGCAGTTTTAAATACAAAATCTTTTCAATGTTGAAGAACTACTAAACAGAGAAAGAAATTGTCAGAGCTGAGGAGGTAATGAATGTACCGTCAATCGAGTGTGTAATGTGTCTGGTACTGACTGTGTTTTTTGGTCACATGAAAGATATGATACATGGGAAATCACAGAGGAAGCAGTAACATGATTTTTTAACAAATCAATATTAATGATAAGTATTAATAAAGCATAAATACATCCAAAGTGTAAAATCCATATATGCAATGTAATTACTTATTTGTTCATTCAATACTTTAATCATTCTTAGAGCACTTTCATTAATCCAATAAATAATAATAATAAACAAAAAACAGACAAAACTCATCACCTCTCAATCTCTCTATGCTTTCCCTGCTGTACATAGCTGGTATTCTTTTTCCTTTTCTCTAGTATATTTGTATTTATATTTTGTAAAAACAGTCTTATATATGCAATATCACCATATTCGTGTTTAACAAGAAGTTTTACTATGTATATATAGTACCATGATACAGATTTAGCTTTCCTTCTAGTAATATACAAGACGTTAGACTTTCCCTTTCAACCACTGTCATATCCATGTAATAGCTCTGCTAGTTAAAACACCATGATATGCTTTCAACTTTTCTATTCATTTCCAAAGATTTACAAACAACTTTTTTCCAATTCCATAAAATATTAACTCTCAGCTTTCCATTCTCTACTCTCATTCTATTTCCTGGTAACCTATATTCTAATTACTAACTCCATGAGTTTACACAATATATTTAGTTCATAATAGCAAGATCATACAGTATTTGTTCTTTGGCGCATGCCCTGCTTCACTCAACATAATGTCCTCCAGGCTCATTCATGATGTCATATACTTCACAGTTTCATTTCTTCTTACTGCTGCATAATATTCCATCGTGTATATACACGAGAATTTGTTTATCCATTCATAAGTTGATGGACACCCGCATTATTTCCAACTTTTGGCAATTGTAAATAATGCCACAATGAGCATCTGTGCGCAGATGTGTCTCGACTCTCAGTTCATCTAGATATATACCTAGTTATGGTATTGCTGGGTCCCATGGCAAGTCTATGGTGAACTTCCTTAGGAAATACCAAACAGTCATTCACAGTGGCTGTACGATTCTACATTCCCACCAACAGTGAATAAGCATTCCTATCTCTCCACATCCTCTCCAACATTTGCTTTATAATAGTGACCAGTCTAATAAATGTGAAATGATACTTCATTGTAGTTTTGATTTACATTTCCCTAATAGCTAGAGATGTTGGACATTTTTTCATGTGTTTCTTTGCCATTTGTATTTCTTCTTTGGACAATTGTCTTTTCAAGTCTTTTGCGCATTTTCTAAATGGGTAGTTTGTATTTTTAGTGTTGAATTGTATGATCTTATATGCCATAGATATTAAACACATATCATCTATGTGAGTGCCAAATACTTTCTCCCATTGAGTTGGCTGCCTTTCCACCCTTTTGGTAAAGTTCTTTGAGGTGCAAAAGTCTTTCATTTTGAGGAGGTCCCATTTGTCTATTTTTTCTTTTGTTGCTCATACTTTGGGTATAAGGTTTAACAAACTATCAACTACCACAAGATCTCGAATATTTTCTTACAATTTCTTTTAAGAGTCTTATGGTTGTTACTTTTATATTTAAGTCGTTGATTCATTTGATACATTTTGAGTTAATTTTTGTATAAGATGTGAGAGGGATCTCATTTCTTTCTTTTGTATATACATATCCAGTTCTACCAGCACCATTTGTTGAATAGACTGCTCTGGCTCAGCTGGGAGGGCTTAACTGCCTTGTCAAACATCACTTGACTGTAGATGTGAGGGCCTATTTCTGAGTTTTTGATTCAATTGCATTGTTCATTTTGTCTGTCTTTATAAAAGTATCATGCTGTTTTTTTTTTACCACTAATGCTAAGTATTAATAATATGCTTTAAAGTCCAGAAGTGAGATTGCTCCAACTTCATATTTCTTTTTAAAGATCTTTTTGGTTATTCAGGGGACCTTACCCTTCCAAATAAATTTGATAATTGATTTGTCTATTTCTACAAAAACATTATTGGGATTTTTATTGGGTTTGCATTGAATCTGTAAATCAGATGAGATGTCTTGCCATTTATGTATGTCTTCTTCAATTTCTTTTAGCAGTGTTTTGTAATTGTTGTTGTACAAGTCCTTTGTTAGACATGAAAATAATTCAATCTATTCCATAGGACTCTCCTGCAAAATGATAGGATAATTATGTAAAATATAAAATTTAGCATTGTTTTGGGTAAAGTTAGACATGAAAAAATGTTAGCACTGCCTCCACTCATTTCTCTTAATACGAAAAATTATGTGATCAAAGCTTCCTGAATCAAAACTGCAAGTAAAGTAAAGTTTTAAACAATTTAAGAAAAAGAAGGGTAAGCTGGAATAGGAAGGAATAGCTACCAGAGCAATTAATGAAAATAACCTGAGTAATTCGATGGCAAGTAATAGGATAAGACCAGTTTGTTTGGCAGATGTAAAAACACATTATTAATGAAGGAGGTCTCATTGTTACTGTATAACTCTTTATAAGGAGCAGTGTTGATGTATGTTTTAGCTTGCTAGGCTGCTGAAATTAGATACCATGAAATGTGTTGGCTTTAACAATGGACACTTATTAGCTTATAAGCTTATAGTTTTGAGGCTGAGATAAATGTACAAATCAAGGCAACATCAAGATGATGCTTTCTTCCTGAAGTCCAACAATCCTGAACTCCTCTACTACATAGTAAGGCACATGGAGGTGACTTTTGATTTCTCCTTTCTCTTTCCGGTTTTGTTACTTTCAGCTTCTTTTTCCCATGGCATGCACACTCTGTCTCACTCACTTTCTGTCTCTCTGTATTAATTTAATTTATAAAAGACCCCAGTAAGAGGATTAAGACCCACACTGGGTCACAATTTTCCTGAAGTAGCCTCATCAAAACATCCTACTTACAATAGGTTTACACCCACAGGAATGGATTAGCTTTAATAACATAATTTTCTAGGATACATAGAGTTTCAAACCACCACATTGAGAAAGTCTGGTTTGGTAGCTGGAGCAGAGTGGTATGATAGAAATTGATAAGAATAATGTCAGTGTACTGGAATTGATTTCCACAATAATATTGATATATACAAAGATAATGATAAATAGGGACTGGAGAGGAGGCCTGTGGTAGCAAAAAAAAAAATAATCATCAATTCTTAAGACCACTCTCTTTTATCATTGAAAAAAATATCCGTATCACATAATATGCATATATAATAGGTATCTCTCTATATTTATTCAATATTTAAAATCCATCTAACAATGAAAAAATAAATTAATAGCTTCATCAAACTTTTCTAAGAACCTTCAAGCGTTTCTGTTGACTTTGTATTTCTGAACTTTGTGGAAAGGAGGTAAGAAAAACAATTAAGATCTGAAAAGATTCAGTGTTTATGAGCAAAAATCAACTTATTTTTAAATGAAATATTTAACAAAGAGTAACTTTTTAACAACAATTGCAATTTTACCATCAATAATTCTCTTTCACTTTTTCCCATTAAAAGATGAAAGCAACAAAATAAATGGCACCAGGGAATCTCACCTGGGTGACTGAATTCATTCTCATGGGAGTCTTGAACCATACAGAGCTCAGTTCCTCTTTTCCTTGTTTACATGGTGACCTATGATCTAACTTTGTGTGGGAACCTGGGCATTATCACCCTCACCAGTGTTTTTGGCTTCAAGTCCCTCTGAGCTTTTTCTTAAAATACTTGACTATATTGAGCTTGACAATTCTACTGTCATTGCCTCTAAAATACAGGTCACCTTCTTGGTTAAGAAGAAAACCATCTCTTATTTATGATTGTGCAGCCCAGTTGGGTGGATTCTGGCTTTTCATTCCAACTGTAATGTCCTATGACTGCTATGTGGTTATTGCAAACCGCTGCTTTCCATGGTGGGGGTGTCCATGCAGATGTGCTTTCTGTTAGCATTCCTTAAGTACCTTCTCAGTCTGACCACCACTGTCTCTTCTTGTGTGTTCTCTGTGTCATACCACTCTTCCAGTATAATCAACCATTTTTTTATTGTGATACTGTTCCTATGTTAGCATTACCTTGTTTTGATACCTATATTCCAGAAACAGCAATGTTTACCTTTTCAGGGAATAACTTCTTGTTTTCCATGATCGTTGTTCTCATATCTCACTTCCACATTGTCCTCGCCATTTTGAGAATATGTTCATCAAAGGGGAGACAAAAATCCTTTTCTACCTGTGCCTCTTACTTGATTGCTCTCACTCTGCTCTGTGATAATTTTTTCATGTATTTGCAAGCAAGTAATAATCACTCATTGGATACTAATAAAATGGGCTCAAACTTTTAAATCTTAGAAATAGCAATGCTAAGTCTTCTAATTTACATCCTAAGGAACAAGAATGTGAAGGACACACTGAAGAGATGCCTGAATAAACCAAGCCAGTCTTTCAAACTAATGCAAATTTACAACTACAGCTGTCTTTATTTAAGGGTTTTAACTTTGTTCCTGAAAATCCTGCTACTGAATCTAAATGTAATAAATAGCACATTTACCTTAACTTATTATTTTTATTTTGTACTTACTTTATTAAATTAATTATTTAAGTTTTAGTTATTTTGATGAAGTAACACATATACATTTAAAACTTAAAATTTGATATTTTAAACATTATTATATGTAGAATTCAGTGACATCAATTACATTTAAAATGTTGTGCTATCAGCATCACCTTCCATTACTAAAACTTTTTCATCTTCCAAAACAAAAAAACTTACTTATTAATAAGTAAATCCCCATTCTCCCTCTTCCCAGCCCCTGTAACCTAATCTGCTTTCTGTCTGTATGAATTGGATTCTTGAGTTGTTTCTACTTTGATTTATTTTCATGGGAAAAATCTTAAGGCATTTTATTCTAACCCAAAATACCCAACCAATTGCTCCAGATATAAAAATGTATCAATTGTAAAATTAAAACAATTTTAATGTAATAAGCAATAATTTGAAAATAAATAAATACATCCATCTTAATGGTGTATAATTTCTAAACAAGGAACAGATAGCAAGGTCATCCTCTTTTCCATTCACATCTTCTGTTTGTTGATTAAATTTCTTTATTTTTATTTTTTATTGCACTGTTTTCTCATCAATTTCACAGTGTTTTGTGGGCCTATTGTTATCTTAAACTTTAATGTCAATTTATATCACAGAAAAATAAAATTTAAGGAGAAAATAAAAACTAAATACAAGAGTGTTTCAAAATACATGGAAATAGGACAAATGGAACAACATTCTGAGAAACCACATAAAAATATTATAACTTTCATTCCTAATATTCAGTCCAGGTACACAAAGCAAAGTGTTTATGTTCATACAAATACGACATTCAATTAAAATTTTCCCATATGTTTTTATGCTAGAGACTGTTTTATAATAGTTCCCTCATTGTAAAACAATAATATCAAATACACTTTTGCTGACATTTTTATTTAGTGTCGTCAGTGGTGAAAATGTCAGAAAAAAAAGGTATTGTCTTAAAAGTGGCACCATTTCTAAAGGAGCTGATAGAGAAGTGAAACATCTATGTATATGGAAAATGTTTCTATCATTGTATGAATTGTGGGATAGTAGCCATGTTATGCCAAGCGAACATGGAGTCCAGAAATAAATGATATTTATAGCATTTCTGGGCAGGTCAGAAATAAGCTGAAACTGAACTGTGAGTCTCAGGTAGTGAGTGTATTTCTAATATTTGTCATTAGTAAATAGAATATTGAAAGCAGAAAAGTAAAAAAATATATACTGGATATTTCTAGGTTCAAGATAAAAGATGGGCAATAATTTGATTACATTACGCTTTATGCTTTTATGCTATTGATTTATGTGATTCATTAATTTTAATTTATTATGAACATGTTTTGCTTCATCAGCCAATATGTTTGCAATTAGAAAATATATTTCCACAGTAATAATGATTTTTTTTTTAATCTAGCTATGTGAACAGAATTGGAGCAACACGCCCAAACTGAACTTGCAGTATTACCAATCCAATACAGTTTATTAAATGAATTAAGGTCAAGAATGTAAACTAGCATTTACTTTATTTTAATTTGGTCTACAAATATGTATTTTTGAAACTAATTATTCAGCCTCATGCACTAGTTTCTTATTGCTACTAAAAGTATTTACCACAAATTTAGTGGCTTAAACTAATACAAAATTATGTCACAAATCTGGAGGACAGAAATCTAAAATGGTTTTTGGTGCACTTAATATCAAGGTGTCAGAAAGCTGCACTCTTTCTGGAGGCTCTATAACAGATTGTGTTTCCTTGCCTTTTCCAGCTACTAGAGGATGGCCTTATTCCTTGTCTTGTGGATGCCTTCAAGCCAGCAAACCCATCACTACAACCTGCTTCTGTCAGCATATCTCCTATGTCTCTGATACCCAGGCTTTTTTAATTCCCTCTGTAAAATCCTTTGAGATTACATTGTACATAACCTGATAATCCAGGATAATCACCTCATCTCAAGATCCCTAAGTAATTTAATCAACAAAGTCAATTTTTCCATGAAACCTAAGAAACTCACAGATTCTGGGAACTCGCATTTAGACATCTTTTAGACATCTTTGGGAGGGTAGACATTATTCTGCCCATTACTTCTATTTGGCATATTTTTTTTTTTGGAAGTGAGCCTTCTAAACTCTTGCACTTCTCTCATCTACAAGTATTTAATAAAATAATCCCATAAAAGTTTACACATTTTATACCCATTCCACATTACAGAGTTTCAATATTTGTTTTAAAATATATAGATTTTGAAAATATACTTGAATGATAACACCAGACATCAAAATGACATCTGTAAAAAAATATGTATGCTTATTAAACATACATTATATTTACTTTATAAAGTTATATACCTTTTTAAGGACATATATCAGCCTTTCTTAGAACAGGTGTCTATACAGGAAGGAGAATTGATTTGGAATTGGGAATGAAGAGTGGCTATTATGTGATAAGGAATTAAGATAGGATGAACTCAATTTAGTTGTGAGATTGAAAGAAAGAAAAGAGTTACATACATATTTGTAACTTGTATTCTTTCTAAATCTTTTAAAAGCACCATAGGGCATGTTAAAGAAATCTACCTTCATCCTCAGTCATAAAACTTCGAAGTAGCCACTGGAAAATAATGAATATTGAAATAATTTTCAGGAGATTAAAATGAGTATACAGCAAATAACATACTTAAAGTGTTTGAGAAGGGGGTATTACAAAATAAGACAAGTGTGCAGGGAAATTGTACATAAAGAATTTTTATCAATAGGAAAATCAAAGTTACACTGAATAATTAAGAAAGCCCCAATGGTATCATTTCCTGGTCTCAGGTGCTTTGGGAATAATAACAAATTGCATTCAAGCCTTACGTGTTGTGTCGCAAAGGGGAGAGATACTCATAAATTCCTCTGATTTCAGTGAGGCTGGCAACCACATGAGGAAGCAATAACACATTAGTCATTTGAGGTGAGTAGAAAGCCCTCATCTCCATGATTATCAGATTAGCTCCAATGACAATTCTTGACTCATGGTTTCAATTTAAATTATGGAAATGACAATTCTCTCAATGCTAAACTCAGTACTTTATACCATACATATTAATATTCTTATTTTACAGCAATGCTTTCTGGAGAAATTTGATATTTTAGCACCATTACTATGCTCTTTGAAGAAAGCAAGAAATATATCTCTATTTTTTATGATTTCCATATTGATATAGGAAATCTAAACAATTAAAATTCTGAAAGGAAAATGAGTAAACACTGTTTGAAGGTTTTACCTAGAATGTTGTCTTAGCAAACATGGTAGTGGTCAGGTGAGGGTTATTGATGCTGAATAAATATTTACATTTTAAATACTGATAGTGTTTGATGAGAGCTTCCATTTATTCATAATGTGATATTAGCATTGTCATTGCCTCCTATTAATTGTATTGATAGACTTTCATTTGTGCAATGGATATCTGTGCTCTCATTTTACCAATACCACATAAGAGACAGAAATTGCCAGTTTAAATTCCCTCTAAAGAAGTTCTTTTGACAAGAATATGGATATAAGATGTTTAATTCATAGGTGATTCCAGGGGGCATAAATGAAGGAATGGGGAATGGGAGACAGGGAAGGGAGAAATGCTAAAGAACAAATTAATTCCGTGAGCAACTTAGGGTCAATCGCTTGAGATGCTTTGAGGTGCCCTGCAGAAATCTTCTTGAATTGTCCCAAGGAAGACTAGAGATGCTGCAAGTTAGGAACAGCTGCAGGTCACATAAGAGGTGGACCAATGTGATAGGGAGTGGGGAGGCAGATGTTTCTGCAGCATTTATATTTGCATTAGTGAATTGATGGCAAAAGTTTAAATAAAATATTAAACATATTGGCTTAGGATAACACATTCCTCAGAGCATAACAATAGAATGCTTTAGAGCCTAGTATTTGTATTAAATTTGTAGGTGTTTAGATAATGATAATGAGGTTCAAGGCTTGGAAGTATCTCTGAAAATATTTCCAGTGAAGGCCAAACTGAGTTTAAACTAGAACAATTAAAATATCAAAAAGTGTCAATCCTTAGATAAATCATGTCAGATATGCATTTTCTGTTTCAGTAGTGGTGAACTTGCCTCATCTTAAAACATTACATAGCTCTAAGCTTGGGTATTCCCTTTCCCTTCTGAGAATATACCTAAATGCATTAAGGGAAGCATTCATCCTGATCTCTAATCCATGTTACAAATTTTAAATATCATAAGCAAAGAGGGAAAACTATGTCTGGTGATAAAAACAGGACCCAGTTATATGGCACACCTGTATTGCAAACCATGTATCTCAGCTCATAGGATTTCATCCATGTTTTTGAAAATCTGGCATAATTATAGTGAAGAAGCACAGCTAAAAAATCTTCAAAGATCATCATGACATGGATAATAATTATTTGAAATTCATCCCCAAATTGTATAGTATTCACTAATGACCCTGTATTGTGAACTTAGTGTTTCCCAATTGAGATAATGTACTGTACTTTACCCAATAAGGAGTGGAACATTTGTAAGGGCTCATGGCTTCATAATTTTACAATAATATGAGTACATATCTCTGCTGTTGCAAAATCACCCAAAGTTTCCCAGTATTGATGTATATTTAGTGTCACTCAAGATTTTTCTTTCCTTTCTACCTTTCTCTTACTTTTATTTCCTCTATCTTTAAATGGGAGCAAGGAAGATGATCTTTTTTTTAAATATACATTTTTTTTAAAGAAACTTAGATTACATAAATGTTACACAAAAAATATAGTGGATTCCTATATGGCCCGCTCCCTAGCTCTCCCACATTTTCCCACATCAACAACATCCTTCATTAGTGTGGTACATTTGACAAAATTGATGAACACATCTTGGACCATTGCCACTAAGCAATGATTACTGTTTACATTGTAGTTTACACTCTATCCGCACATTTTTGCAAGTTATTACAATATATACAATGGCCTGTATCTGTCACTGCAATGTCATTCAGTGTAAATCCCAAGTCCAGAAAATGCCCCCACATTATTCCTATTCTTTTCTCTCTCTCCCTTCAGAACCTCCTGTGGCCACTGCCTCCAAAACTGTGATAAAACTTTTTCTATGGCTACAATCACAAATCTACAGTAGAACAACTGTAAATCTACTCTAATCAATCATCCGTTCCCCAATTCTGACAATTCTGTGATGGTGATGCCCACTCCACCTTTAATTGAGAGGGGCCTTAGATCCCATGAGGCACATGGAAGGGACTTTCTTCCTTGCTGTTGTGGACTCTCTCTGTTCCTTGAGATGGTGGTTGTCAGTCATCATCTCTTTGTTAGATGTCCTGGGTGAGTTCAATGAACTGGAGAGTATGTGTTGCAAATCTGCTGAGATTTGGGGCCCAACTGTTACATGGACAGCCCAAGGATTTAAGTCTTTTGGACATACAGCTATCAACTCTAGTACTAACTATAGGTTCCAATAGACAGGCAACAGAGCCACGTGTAGGGAAAACACAACTGAGTCCAATTCTATCACACTGGGGAGCATAAATTCCAAAGTAGGGCCCAATGACAGGACGCCAATCTCCTCAGCTGTCTGCCCTGCCTATAGTGTCTGGATGTCTCTAGAGTTCTCAGGAGCCC
>JAQZBX010093149.1:0-12187 GCA_029593785.1 Cabassous unicinctus
TTTTTGTAAGATCATGAGCCCTGCCTCTTAGTCATCTTCCTACAATACTCTTCTGCTGTATTTTTTTATTTCTTGCATTGCGCCATTCATCATGATCAGATTTATTATCTTTTTATGTATATTTACTATTTTGTTTTATGTTCCCCCAATGTGTTCTTAATGTCCTTTATCTCTTCCTTCATCTAATTAAGTTGATTCATGATATTTGTTTGGACATCTTTGGTGAGTTGTTCCACATTTTTCATCCCCTCATCTTTTTCAGTTTCTTTATGAGACTGTACCATGTCTTCCTATTTCTTAGTATAGATCTATTTTTTTTGTTGGTGTCTAATGATGTGTTTATCTCAATGGGCTTATTCAGATGGTTAGCTTCTTCTTCTACTCTATAGTTTTATTTTGTTATGGTTTGTGTTAGTTTCTTTTAGACACTTGGTTCCACTTAGTCTATATTCTTGTAGTTGTCTGTGTTTCATTAAAAATATTAAAACTAAAGAAAAAGACAGGTAGGAAAAGATAAAAATGTAATGGGTATAATACAAAAAAAGATAGAAAAATAAGCATAAAAGAGCCAGGAAAGAAATAGTAATAAAAGTGAAAAATCATAAAAAATACAATGGAATGAAAATGAAAAAGGTGGAATAAAAAAAGGAAACAAAAAATATAGTTAAATAAAAAACCAGACAGATGAGAAGAGAAGAAAAAATGAAGATGAAACAAGAGAAGGTGGAAGGAAAGAAAAGCAACAGAGGAGGATAAAATGAATGCTCGAAATGAAATAAGGGAACTAAAGAGAAAACATAAGGAAAAGGAAAAAAAGAATCAAAGAAATAGAAAAAACAACAAACAAGCAAACAACAACAACAACAACAACAAAACAGAAAACAACCCAGGAAAAACAGGCTTAGCTGTTAAGCCCATAGGAACTGTCTCATGGTGCTTAAGCTCATGAATCAAACACACTGGAACCTCTCCTCCAAAGGTAAGTTACCCAGATTTAACAAATAAAGAATAAAAAATAAAATACTTAAAATATAAAATGACTCATCAACAAAATGAAAACAAATAAATTTTCAGTCTATAATTTCCTTTTCCCAACATGATACCTGGGTACCTCACAGCCTGGTGAATCACTCTCTGGATCCCTTCTCTTAGGAGATATCTGGAATTAAACCAGGGACATAGTATATATGAGGCGGGTGTTCCTTCACTGAGCTAAACTGACTCCATAGGTTAGGTAGGTATCAGAAATTTTATCCAAATCTCCTCCCTCTTTTCCTTCAGGTCATCTGGGTTTCTAACAGCTTGCCAACTATCTCCTGGCTTCCTTTTCTCTTGGCCTGGTTAGGTGCCTTTCTCTGCCTACGCCCTCACTGACCTAGTTCTTCTCTCCCAGGTTGGTTGGGTGTGACAGGCTGCATAGTCAAATTCTCCCTTCCTTCTCCCTGGGGATGTTTCAGTGCTAGATGTGGTCTTTTTTGAGATTCAAAGGTGACTTAGCTGGACAAAGTCACTGAAGAGAAACCAGTCTCCAGTTTCTGCCAGATCTCACTTCCTCCCTGGGAACATTCTTCCCCCATTCATGTGGCTGCAGTGAGCCAGTTGTTTTACCTAGGCTATTGGCCTTGGGGGTTGGGTATATGTACAATTCTCAGCTACAGGGCTGAGTAAACCACAGTTTTCTTTGGACTTTTTTTTCTCTCTACCTCTCCTTTCTAATAGATGCACAGAACTCTCCTGGTCCACAGATCTCCAAAGTAGCTCTCTTGAATAGGTTTCTGACCTTTGTTGTTTTTATGAGACTGTTGAGCCCTGGCTACCTACTCAGACAACATTTTCCTGGAATTCCTCCCCTTTTTAAGTCTGTTTATTTTATTTTCATCACAACACTCTGACAGAAAAAACCTATGGTTCATGTTCTCTGTAATACTCTTATTCTTGTGCTTACTTTAGAATTTCTTAATGTGTAGGTATCTGTAATGCATTTGTATACATTAATGACAATGTTTTTTTAAGCATTTATATGTCTCATGGGTATGAGTATGGGAAATTTGTAAATTCTCTTCTAAATTTAGAGAATTCTTAAATCCAGAAAATTGTAGTTAACAAGAAGGGAAATATCTTATGTCACAATCTAATTCTGCATGAGGAAGGTCATTGTCTAACAGTTTCCAGAACACTTCTGGCTTAAAGAATTCAGCATTTGGTGTGATTAATTTGTTTTCATGTATATTTTAATTAAACTTTATTTCAAGGTCAAAAAGTAAAATAACAAACAAAAAGCAGGTAAACAAATTGTGGAAGCATTATTTTTAAAATTCTGTTTGGGCACATCTATCTCTTTTAATCTTTAAAACAAACTCAATTGTTTCTTCAGTCTTCAGAAAGATACATAAATGAGCACATATTGGTTAAATAACATGATAAAATTCTCCTTGTTAATGAAAATGAAAATGATGCATTATCATAATCATCTCATAAAACTAAAAAATATATTGTTTTTGACATGTAGCATTCATACAGTACCTTCTTTGTCTTTGCTAGAAAAACAATACAATATTACTGTTCACTATAATATATAGCAACATTAGTCATATTTTCCCATGTATCACCATATTCCCAACACTTTCTAGTAGAGGAACATTCTTGTATTTATATTATTATCCACAATCTTCATCTAACACCAAAATCGCTATCTTATAAAGTTCCTATGTTATTATCTAGCTGTCTTGCAATTAACACTAACCTCTCAGGACTACACCCTTTCAGTCACAATCACCTTTATAAATATGCAGTGTTGGTTAAACCCAATATAATGTGCTAGCATCAACAACATCCATTCTTAATATTTATAATCGACCTTATTAAACATTCTACATATATTCCATATCAACTCCCCCTTCTTAACCCACATTCTATCTCTTACTAACCTATAAACTAGAGTTTAACTCCATAAGCTTACTCATGGTATTTGGT
The DNA here is from genome assembly GCA_029593785.1 of Cabassous unicinctus. NCBI lineage: Eukaryota > Metazoa > Chordata > Mammalia > Cingulata > Chlamyphoridae > Cabassous > Cabassous unicinctus. The sequence continues at coordinate 2,974 of JAQZBX010093149.1, forward strand.
TTATATCAATGAGAACATACAATATTTGTCTTTTGTGTCGGACTTATTTCACTCAACATAGTATTCTCAAGGTTCCTATATATTGTCATGTGTTTGCCCAGTTCATTTCTTCTTACAGCTGAATAGTATTCCATCATATGTGTATATGACATTTTGTTTAGCCATTCATTGTTTGGCAGGCATTTACGTTGTTTCCACATTTTAGAAATTGTGAATAATGTTATTATGAACATTGGTGTGCAATTATCTGTTCATGTCCTTGCTTTGCTTTCAGTTCTTCTGAACATATTCCTAGAAGAATTGTTGAATTATATGTCAGTTTGATATCTAGCTTCCTGAGGATCTGTCAATCTATCTTTCACAGAGGCTGCACCATTTTACACTCCCATTAACACTGATGGAATGTTCCCATTTTATCACATCCTATCTAGCAGTTGAATTTTCTCCTTTTATATATATGTATAACGGCCATTCTGTAAGGCATAGAATGACAGCTCATTGTAGTTTTGATCTGAATTTCCCTAATACCTTGGGATGTTGAGAATCATTTCAAATCTTTTGGCCATTTGTATTTTTTCTTTGGAAAAACTTCCATTCAAGTCTTTTGTCCATTTTTTAAATTGGGTTGCTTGACTTTTTGTAATTATGTTGTATAATCTCATTCTATAACTTGGAAATCTAACTCTTGTTGGATATGTGATTTCTGCAGATTTTCTCCAATTTCATAGGCTGTCTTTTCACCATAACAAAGCTGATTGAAGAATAAATTTATTTAATTTTGAAGAAATCCCATTTTTCTATTTTTCGTTCATTGCTTATGCTTTGGGTGTAAGGTTCAAGAAACCACCACTTACCACAAAATTTTGAAGGTGTTTCTCTACATATTGTCTTAAGAGGTTTATGGTTCTAGTTTTTATATTTATGTCCTTGATTCTTTTTAATTAATTTTTGTTTATGGTGTGACATAGAGGTCCTCTTTCCTTTAGATATGGATATTCAATTTCCTCAGCACCATTTGTTAAAGAGACTGTCTTACCCAGCTGGTGGGTGTGAAAGACTTGTCAAAAAACATTTGACCAAAGATTTATCCATTTCTGTCTAGCTTTAAGATAGTACCATGTTGATTTTATCACTGTAGCTAAATAATATACTTTAAGATCAAGAAATGACAGTCCTACAATTTCATTCTCCTTTTTAAGATAGTTTGGCTATTCAGGGATCCTTACCTTTCCAAAAATATTTAATAATTGGCTTTTCTAATTCTACAAAGAATGTTGTTGTAATTTTCATAAGGGTTCCATTAAATCCATAAATCAATTTAGGCACAATTGACATCATGACATTAAGTCTTCCAATCCTTGGTCATTAAATGTCTTTCCATTTATTTAGATCTTCTTTGGTTTCTTTTAACAATACATTGCAGTTTTCTGAATACAATTATGGCAATTAAGGTTATTCCTAAATAGTTGATTCTTTTAGTTGCTCTTTTACATAGATTTTTTTTTTCGGATTTCCTTCTTTGTTTGCTCATTAGTATTGCATAGATACACTACTGATTTTTGCATATGAATCTTGTATCCTACCACTTTGCTGAATTTTATATTAGTTCTAATAGTTTCATTGTCAATTTTTCAGGATTTTCTAGCTTTGAATCTTATGTTGAGTGAATAAAAAGAGTTTTAATTCTTCCTCTCCAATTTGGGTTACTTTTTTTTTTTTCTTGCCTAATTACTCTACCTAGAACTATTGAATAACAGTGGAGAGAGTGGTATCCTTGTTTTGTTCCTGATGTCAAATGGAAAGTTTTCATTTACCATTGAGTTAAAATTTTAGCTGTGGGGTTTTCATATATGCAATAATCACATTGAGAAAGTTTCCTTTTATCTAATCTTTCAGAATATTTTTTATCAAGAAATGATGTTGTCTTTGTCAAATGCTTTTCTGCATTAATTTAGATGACCATGTGAATTTTCATCTTCAATTTACACATGTGATGTGCCTCATATTGTTTTTCTTATGTTCAACCACATAAGACAGAACCACATAAGTTTTCCACTTGATTTTGGTGTATAATTATTTTAATGTTCTTTTGTGTTTGGTTAGCAAGTATTTTCTTAAGGATTTTTGCATGTATATTCCTTAGAGCAAAAGGCCATAATTTTCTTACTTCATAATATGTTTATTTGTCCTTGATTTTAAGGTGATGTTGGTTTCATAAAATGAGATTGGTAATGTTCTCTCCTTTTCAATTTTTTGGAAGAGTTTGAAGAAGATTGGTATTAGATTTTCTTTAAAGGATTGGGAGAATTCACCTGTGAAGCCATCTGTTCCTGAGTTTTTCATTTGGGGGATGATGTTGATGATTATTTCAATTTCTTTACTTTTGATTTGTTTGTTGAGTTGTATATTTTCTGGGATCAGTGTAGATTTTTCTAGAAATTTGTCCATTTCATTAATGGTATCTAATTTGTTGACATACAATAATATCCTTTTATCATCTATTTTATTTTTGTTGGTTCAGGGATAGTATCCTCCCGGGCAAAATGATAATATAAGTTGAATTCTGAGCATTTATTTTACATGGAAAAACTATTCCAATTCCTGGCCATGTGTCTATTATATTAGAAAAGTAATCTTTATTTTCTGTTACTGGCATTGCTAACAATTTTTATTATTTCAAATGCTGTATCTGTTTTTTTGTCAGGTATATGATTTCTGTGCTTTGATGTTTTATTTTTTACAGACCTCACATTTATGAGCAATGTCTCTTCCAAAGTATTTGTATGTGGAAAATTTTCTCTTTTATATCCATGTAATCCTTGGTGCCCTGTGTGCTTATGTGCCCATTCTTATAATTTCATCCATGCTGTTATCTCATCTTTCTTCCATGTCTTTCTTTATTATTACTTTAGATGGAGTTGCTCTATGTCTATTCTCTATCTTAGTTAATCTGTCCATTGCATTATTTTATTTTTTGCCCTAGATTTGTCCTTCAGATGTGCTGATACATTCATGTTCATGATATCTATATTTGATTTAGATATTTTACCCCATATTTATTTGATTGAAAAGTCATGGTTATTAATTTGTCAATTATTTAACTTCCATGATCCAGATCATAGTCCTACTCTTTTAGCTACTGTTTATAAATCAGAACATGTGTATATTATCTCCTTTTTCACTTTTAGCATTTCTTCGATTGATACCCTAATTGCTAGCAATTTTGCACATTGCATTTAATGTCCTATTCCCTTACTAGTTAGAGGTTTTTTTATTGTTGTATCTCAAGGCCAAAGCCTTCCAACATACTCCAGAACAGGTCATAGTAACTCCACCATCTGTAAACAATGCATTTTTGAGTGCCTCAGACCAGAATGTTGCCCATTGTCCAACTGCTTGAGCTTAGATTTACAGATTACAGATCACCAGAACATATAATAAAAATGAAAAAGATTGCAATATTGCATGAATTACTAAAATGTGATGCAGAAATATGAATTGATCATATCCTGTTGCAAAAATGGCACTGATAGCTTTGCTCCATGTGGCATAGGCAGAAATATTAAATTTGTAAAAAAAAAAAACATCTGCAACTAAACCAATTGTCTTGTAAATGTAGTGTTTGTAACAAACTGAAAACAGATCAAAACTGAAAGTAAACTTAGCATTTGAAAGTAGTTCCCACAGGAACAGTGTCCAGTGCAAATTATTTTCTTGCTTTATGGCAGCTTCCAATACTACCAAAGCACAATTCAGATCTGGACACACAGTACATTTAAAGATGGAGGAAATTTGAGTATTTAATTCTCATTGGCCCCAAATCTACTGTACTTCAAACTGAGAAAGACCTCCTGAACTGCAGTCCAAGAGTGGCTGGACTACCTTTATAGAGTGAATGCAGGATTCAGGTATGACATAGCATTAGTGGAGGATCTAAAGCTGGTGGTCAAAGGTGCTGGTGTGACCACAGCATATTAGCAGAAATTGCAGCAAATCTCTCAGCACAGGAATTGAATTTGAGAGTCAGACAGAGCATCCATCTTACTGAAACTAACACTTCCTGAAGCATCATCTGCCCTGGGTTTTATAGAAAGTGTGTAACAGGCCAACATTACACCATATATATCATTTCTTTGCACAAATATCTGATTATACTTATTGTAAAGTTTGTTTTTCACAATTGGTTTACATTTTATTTTTGTAGTAAACATATTAATGAAGTTTTGTGATTCCAGAGCATTAATGTCAATGTACAATATCTACCTGGAAATGATACTTTACTTAATACTATTATTAGAAATACAGAAAAATACATAGTAATACTATTTATTAAGGAGCTAGAATTTATTAAAAAAACCAAAGGTATAAGTAGATGGATTCTGAAATAAAAAACAAGGTGTACATGTATAAAAGGAAAGTTTTTGATGGGGTGATATGGTCATAAGAAGAAAAGCAGAATTTAAGAACACTAAATATCGAGAAAGGAAAGGGTATGAGGAAGTTGACGTTATTTCAGAACTACAAAACATGAAAACCATTATCTATTTTTATATGTGTTCATATGTCAATATTTTAATTTCATAAAATTAAAAAGACATTCCAGTAAACTGTCATTAGATACTTGAAAACAACATATTAGAATAATGATATCTCAAAAACCAGAGAAAGAACAATTTATGTTATCATTTTGTCCTTAAATTTATAATTTTTACATTTCAAAAAATATTCCTAGATTATTCATTCTCTTTTTAAGTTTATATACATCACACCCATCTAAAGTCTTAGGAAAATTTACAGGACTTTTCCTCAACATGATGCAGGGCTTATATATAAAACCCACAGGCAACATTTTACTCAATGGTGAAATCCTGAAAGCTTTCTCTCTAAGATCAGGAACAAGATTAGAATGTTCACTATCATCACTGTTATTCAACAATGTGCTAGAGGTTCTAGTCAGAACAAGTAGGTAAGAAAAAGAAATAAACCTAATAGCAATTACAAAGGAAGAAATAAAATTTTCACTATTTCCAGATATCAGGATCCTATATTTGGAAAATCCCAAAAAAATTTACAACAAAGCTACTATAGTAAATAAACCAGTTTATCAAAGTGGTAGGATACAAAGTGTACAAACAAAAATTAGAAGTGTTTCTATACACTAGTAATGAGCAATATGAGCAATATGAAAAAAGTAACATTTTCAATAGCAACTAAAATAATTCAGAATAAATTTAACCAAGGATGTAAAGGAACTGTACTCAGAAAACTACAAAACACTGCTAAAAGAAAGCAAAGAAAACCAAAACAAATGGAAAGATAATTTGTGTTAATGGATTAGAAGAGTAAATGTTATTAAGATATCAAGTCTATACAAATCAATTTACAGATTAATACCTTCCCAATAAAAATTCCAATAGCCCATTTTAAAGAAATTGAAAAGCCAATTATCAAATTTACTTGGAAAGTAAAGGATGCTAATTACCTAGAAACATATTTAAAGGGAAGAAAAAAGTTGGAGAACACTCATTTCCTGACTTTAAAATATGTTATCATGCTACAGTGGTCAAAACAGCATACTACCAGCATAGATAGATAAATAGATCAATGGGGTCATATTTAGGGTTCTGAGTTAGAGCCTCACTTTAATGGACAATTGATATTTTGCATTGCTGCCATGTCAGTGCAACATGGTGAGAACAGTCTCTTCAAAAAATGTTGCTGTGGAAATGGATATCCATATCTAAAACTTGCAAGAGGACTCCAATCTCAAATCTTATATGCAAATTACCTCAAAATGTATCAAAGATTGAAATATAAAAATCAAGACCATAAAATTCCTAAAAGGTAATGTAGGAAAGTATCTTCAATATCTTGGGGTAGCACATGATTTCTTATGCCTCACACCCAAAAAAACAAGCAATGAAAGGGAAAAAAAAGAGAAAAGATCCTGAAAACTGAATTGTTTTAATAAATTTTATTGAAACATATTCACAAACCATGAAATCCATCTAATGTATACAATCAATGACTTTAGGATAATCACCGAGTTCTTTATTCAACACTACAATTAATATTATAGCATTTTCAGTACTCTAAAATCATAAAAATAAAACCCTACCCATTAGTAGTCACTTCTCAATCTCTCTTTCCTTCCTTTGCCAATAGAACTACTAATCTAATTTCATCTCTATAAATTTAATTGCATTTACATTTTGTAAAGACGGAGTCAAACAATATGTTGTATGTTTTTTTTGTTACTTTCACTTAGAATAATTATTCTTTTGCAATGGATGGAAGAATATTAAGATATTTCTATTCTCTACAGTCCATACTTTGCTTTAGCTATATTTTTCCAAAAATTTCACTCTGTTATGAACATTTTATGACATTAACCTATATTAGTTCTGTTTCATAGAAGTTCTGTTTTTTTATATTTGTACTTTTATCTGCATTCATTGAATACTTGTGTGCTTCTAAGATTTTATTATTAAGGCAAAAAGGTATCTTATTCAATGATAGAAAATATTTGGAAACCACATATCCAATGCACACCAAAGAGAATAAATCCAAATAGACATATCCTGAGACACCTACTATTGAGAATGGTAAATATCAGGGATGAAGAAAGGATTCTGAAAGTAGCAAAAGTAAAGAAAAAACATAACATACAAGGGAACCACAATCAGATTAAATGCTGGCATAAAATCAGAAACCATGAAGCTGAGAAGAAATTGATATGATGTATTTCAGGTACAGAAAGAGAAAAATATCAGCCAAGAATTCTGAATCCAGGAAAGCTGTCTTTCAAAAATTACTATAAGTTCAAAGTCTTCACAAACAAACAAATACTTGTAGAATATGTTACCAAAGGATCAGAATTACAAGAGATACTAAAGGTAGTGCTGTAACCAAAAAGGGAAAAAGAAGGTTGAAAGAATCAGAGAAGTGTAGAAATGAATTTTACTAAGAAGGGTAAATTAAAGGATGAAAAGACAGACAATAGTACAATATGACAATAGAAAGCCAAAGGAGAAAATGGATAATATAAATTATGCCTTTACAGTAAAAACATTGAATGTTAATGGATTGAACTCCTCACTCATAAGACATAAATGGAGAGAATGGATAAAAATAAAAGCCATCTATATGCTGTCTACAAGAGACCAACCTCAGATGTAAGGACACAACCAGGTTAAAAGTGATAGCAACTAAAAAGAGCTGGAGTAGTGACACTAATATGGGAAAACATAGTTTTAAATGGAAACTGTTATAAGGAATGAAGAAGGTGATTACATATTAATAAAAGGGATAATTCACCAAGAAGAAATAGCTATACTAAATATTTATGCAACTAACATGAGTGCCCTTAGTACATATGCAAACACTGGAAAAAATCAAGGGAGAAACACATGTCTATACAATAATAGTTGTAGATTTCAATACACCACTCTCATTATTGGATAGAACTTCTGAACAGAAGATAAATAAGAAACAGAAAGCTTGATTAATATAAGTCAACTAGATGTAACAGATATCTATAAAGCATTGTAACCCAAAACAGCAGGATATACATGATTTTCAAGTGCTCATGGATCCGTCTCCAAGATAGTCTATATGTTGATCCATAGAACAATTAAGAAGATTGAGATTACACAAAAGACTTTCTCTGATCGTAATGGAATGATGTGGGAAAACAATAATGGATGGAAAAATGGAAAATCCATAAATATATGAATATTAAACAACACACTCTTAAACAATCAGTAGGTCAAAGAAGAAATTGCAAGAAAATTCACAAATATCTTAACACAATGAAAATGAGAGCACAATCTTATGGGACATGCAAAGGCAGTGCTGAGAGAGAAATGTACAGCCCTTGATGCTTACATTAAAAAAGAAGAAAGAGCTAAAATTGATGATCTAACTACACACTTGGAGGAAATAAAAAAAAATATAACAGCAAACTAATCCCAAACCAATCTTAAGGAAAGAAATAGTAAAGAACAGAGCAGAAATAAATGAAATTGATAATGAAACAATAATGGAGAGATTAAACAAAAGAAAAAGTTGGTTTTTTGAGAAGATCAACAAAATTCACAAACCCTTTGCTATACTGGCAAAGAAAATAACAGAGAAGATGCAAAAAAATGAAATCAGAAATTTGAATGAAAACATTACCACTGACCTCACAAAAATAAGAGAGATCATAATATTATGAACAACTGTATGCCAAAAAACTAGCCGTTGTAGACAAAATGGAAAAATTCCTAGTAACACACAGACCACCTACACTGACCATAGAAGAAATAGAAGACCTGAACAAACCAAACACATTTGTAGACATTGAAACAATCCTCAAAACCTCCCAAAGATGAAATGCCCAAGACCAGATGGCTTCACAGATTAATTCTACCAATCATTCAAAGACCTTCTAATACCAATCTTGATCAAGCGTTCCCAAAAATTTGAACAGGAGAGAATGCTACCAAATTCATTCTTTGAAGCCAACATCACCCTAATATCTAAGCTAGAAAAGATGTTACCAAAAAAATGAAAGACCAGTATCTCTAATGAACATATATTCAGAAAACCTCAACAAAACACTTGGCATGTGAATCCAAAAGTGCATTAAAAGAATTATACACCACAATTAAGTGAATTAATCCCAGGTATACAAAGGTGGCTCAGTACAAGAAAATCAATAAGTGTAATGAACCACACTGTAAATTGAAGAAGAAAAGTCTAATAAACCTCTTGATTAATGCAGAAAATGCGTTTGATAAAATACACACTATTTCATGATAAAAGCACTCTAAATATAGGCATGGAAGGGAAATTTCTCAATGTGGTAAAGTGATTATATGAAAAACGTACATCTAGCATTGAACTTAACTGTGAATGACAGAATGCTTTCCTGCTGCGATCAGGAAGAAGACAAGGATGCCTATGGTCACCATTGCTATTCATTACTGTGCTAGAATTTCTAGCTGGAGCAATTAAGTTAGATAAAGAAATAAAAGCACCCAAATAGGAAAGAAAGAAGTAAAACATTCACTATTATCTGATGATATGATCCTATATGTATAAAATCTTGAAAAATCCACATAAAACCTAATAGAATTAATAGGGAAGTTCAGCAAAGTGGTGGGATACAAGACTAATACACAGAAATCAATAGCATTTCTTTTCTTTTTTTTTTTTTTCAATTATTTCA
>JAQZBX010093150.1:0-12186 GCA_029593785.1 Cabassous unicinctus
TGACCTTGTGGAGGAAACAGGAGCTAAGCCTGGAGAGAAACGTAGAGAAACGTAGCCCCGGGAAGAGAGGAACCCCAGAAGCCTGAACCCTGGCAAACACAGGCAGCTGTCTTGCTCTAACACATGGCAATGGACTGTGGTGAGAGAAGAAACATAACGCTTTATGGCCTGGTATCTGTGGACTTCTACCCCAAATAAATACCCTTTGTAAAGACCAACCCATTTTTGGTATTTCACATTAGCACCCCTTTGGCTGACTAATACAGGTTGTTAAAATACCCTTTAATTGATGGTGACATATTTGATAACTGGTTTTGTTTGTATATTTTTAATGTCCTTTTTCAGCAAAACAAAAACAAAATTGGCAATCATATGCCGATCCCTGGTCCTCCTCCAATGTTTATTTTTAACTGGTGTGTGAGGTCTAAAAGTCTAAGAACCCGTAAGCCTGAAGAATGTGGAAAAAGTGGAATATGCTCTACGTAGACAGCTGCAGAGGAAAGGAAAGGCTATCCCAGCCCAGGGTGCGATACAAAGACACAACCAATGTGACAAGTTAGATGGGTGAGGGGGCTGAGGGATAGGGACAGCAAGGAGGAGGTGGCCCGGCTGAAGCTGGGGCACTGATGCTGAAGAGTATAGCACCATCAGACTGGTGAAGCAGGGAGGCCTGACTTGGGGAGGCATTTATGACCAAGCCACAGAATTTGGATTTGCTTTACAAGCAGGGCAGAGAATGCTAAAGAGGTGGTGGGGGAGGGGGTTGATGTGTGGGAGTCCTGTATGATGTGATGCATGTTTGTTTTGTAAGTTCATGATATTTACTGAATACTTATAGTTTATGTATGCTCTGATATACTTCAATAAATTGTTTAAAAAAAGAGAGAGAAGAACATTTACAAGGCAGGGATTTTAAATCTGACATTCCCCAAATGGTCTTCCCCAGTTACATAGGTAAGCACTAGGGTCTACATTTTCCTTGTATGCACTTGCCAAAACCCAGTCTTCAGCCATCACTGCCATTACATTTACCATTGTAAACAATGGTAATACTTAATTCACTAATTTCTTTAACTGAGGCCATTATGTCCATCAGGGTTATTACCATAAATTCACTATCCAAAGCTCCTAAAGGTCCATGTTCCTGGTCTGTTTCTTCACATAGAACCCCAGCACAGCACAACCCTGACAGTAACCTTAGCACCATCTACTTTTTATAATCATGGTAACTTTCTTCCATAAACTTCACCAACGTTGTGTTTAAATTCATACAAAATTTCTTGTTTTAAAGAAAAAAATAAGCTTAGTTTGACACAAAAGGCATGAAAATGAAGAGCCAAGACTATATAAAGTTAACAATAATTAATTTTTACTATTGGAGAAATGAAAGGTAAAAAAAAATTAAATAACTCACATTAAACCACACAATGAATCAATACAAATATCTGAATTAAATTTCAGATCTTTCAAAGAATAGAGCAATTTTAATAGCCAAAATGTGATCAGGATTAGGTGCAGTCAGCTTTTAATTGCCCACTATGTCACCAACTACAGTTAGACTGGGTCTGTGAGTGGCGCAGAGTGCCTTTGGCCAACATGGAGAGAAAGCAGCTACACAGAGAGGAAAAGAGAGAATGTGGGAGGAAGAAAAAGCTACTATGAAGAGAAAGAGGAAGACAAAGGTTGAGAGAGAAAACAAAGAGGTTTACTTGACTAGAAAACACAGAGAGAGACAAGACTAAATCCATTTTGTAACTCAAACTTTTAAAGTGCCAACCACATTCTAGAAAATACTAATGCTGGAGAACAAAATAAAAACAGCTAGTTTAGCAAAGTTTAGACACTCTCACATAAAAATACCCCAGACTTATCTATTCTAGTCTACATATTTTTGTTCATTGTTCCTACGACAGTTGAAAGCTTTCTTTTCTTACTAGAATGGAGGCTGGAGAGATTGAATGACTGCCAGCTCATAATTACAAGAAGTTGTAGACAATAGAACAAAGCAGCATGGTGGAAGCCCGTTCACTTGAGTCACTTAAAGCAGACAAAGAAATTTAAAAGTTGGACAAAGCACATCCTTCACCACGTTTTTACAAATGTGGAAACCTCAATGGGTCTTTTCCATCCTTCATTTCTAGTAATGAATACATTTTTCACATGATGATAAATCAATCCTGGGTCCAGCAAACATGCCCCACAATACAAAAGTACAACAAAACCAACCCAATTATAAATCACCCTACTTCCTCAGGGAATATCACTGAATTCATAGAGGCTTCTAATAGGAGGGGAGATCAGAGAAGAAGCACGTCTCACTTCTCATAAAATAAATTTGGCTTTTGAATGCCACAAACAAGCTATACATAGTTCAAACATTACAGATAGCTGGAAATTTCCAATACCCTCCTTCCAGAAAAAATTATATTAAGCAATAAAATATATTCATGATACAATTTTAAAACTTTATTAATTTATTAAGCCATTAAAAACTGTGCTTTGGGGGGAATAAATAAATAAATTTAAAAAAACAACCTGTGCTTAAAATAAATCATTTCCCATGAAACTAATTTGAAAAACTGCTCCAATACAGAGTGTTCATTTAAGGGTATAGATCCTCTAACCACTGATTAAGAAGGTAATCCTATTACACAGACTCAGTCAGAGAAAATGGTACACATGTCAATTTAAGTGAGATTTGACTGTCATGATCAACTTACTCAGAATCACACTGCTAGTCTTCAGAAAGAGGAGCTCAAAGAGCTAAAGCAAAAAGACTTGGCAATGGTGAATGGTGAAAGCATGAGCCTTGAATTTAAATGGCTGCAGGCTTAAATTCTGACTGAGCCACTAAAGAGCTATGTGACCTTGTCAAGTTTCTGAGCCTCTCCAAACCTCATTCGGTGAAGATCAAATGATAATGTAAGCAAAGCACCCAGCATAATACCTGGGACATGAGAGTGCACAAGCAAGTGACAAGAAGTACTCTGAACAGGGCTAGGGAAAAAAAAAAGTGGTGCATTGCAGTACCACCATCCCTACCACTTCCCAAGATGAAAGGCTTGGGAGACATTTGTATTAGAGTAAAAAGGTTAGGCTAAGCAATGTGTGTGGTATTGGAGTTAAGATTTTATATGAAAACCATTAAGCTGTTTAAATTGGGAAAGGATAAGCAAAATTTTTAAATGGCTGCTTATTTCTAGTAGGAAAATAGTTCTAATTTCCATGATGTCTTTCACAGCCAAATTATATCTACAAAATTCCTAAAAGTAGTTAAAATCAAAGAGCTTACTTGTAGAGAGTATAAATCTATAGTTCATTCCTTCAAACACATCTATCAGATGGTGTTGACTGTAAGTGGCAGTGATGCTATAAACATGAATAAGATAAGGTCCTTGCCCTCACATAACTCAAAATCTAATAGCAGTAATAGAATTAATTATAATGCAAAAGAAGTTGTAAAACAACCCAATGAGTGGTGTGCTGGTGGCTTTCATTCAGACATTCAAGGGGTGCAAAGGGCACCCATTATGCTTCACAAGCCAAGCTAGATGATCCAGGTACAGAGATGAATAAGGGCAAAACCCTATCCCCAAAGAGTTCACAATCTGCTGGGAAAAAAATATTAAGTGACTACCATAGCACTTATGCACAAACTGTGATATAAGAGGAGGGAGTATCTCAATGTGACTGGATGAGTCAGAAAAGGCCTCAAGAAGAGGTGTTGCTTAAACTAGTTTGAAGGATGAGCAGGAACTCAAAAAAGGATGTGGGGAAAACAAAAAACACCATGTGCATAAGAACGAAGGTATGAATGTACATGTTGTGTCTGGAGAATGGAAAAACTCTGAAGCGGCTAGAAAATAGAACATTTGGGGAATGGGAGGTGAGTAAATGATGCTCCTAGAAAAAATATCAAGAAGAGATTACACAGGACCCTAAAAGTAATATTCTTTTTAGATACCAGGGAGTCAGTGTGGGTTTTTAGCCTGAAAATGTGATCAGATCTGTGTCCAAAAAGATGAATGGTGGCAGAATGAAAAATGGACTAGACAGGAAGAAAGACTATGGACAAGAAACCTAATGCAATATTTCAGGAGAGAAGTGATGTGGGCCCACCGGGGGGCAATGGAACAGAGAAAAGGGAATGAATTTAAAGCCATTTCACAAGCAGAACCAAGATGACTTAGGAAGCAACCAAATGAGAAGTATGGGGATGTGGTGAGGTATCTGGAAAAGATGACACCAACGCATAACTCTTTCTCTTGGGAGACCAGGAAGGTAGGAAGGTAGGTTTTGAGGATAAAGATGAGATTAGTTTGTGACTTATGGAGTTTGAGGTATCTATAGAACATTCAGGTAAAACGTTAAGTGGCACTTGGAAATCTAGATCTGGAACTTGAGAGATTTCTGGACTAGAGAAAGAGAATAGGAATCATCAACATATAGGTAAGTAGCTCTTAACCATTTAGGGGTCAAGGATTCCTCTGAGGATCTACTGAAGCTATGAACTCTATAGAAAAAAAAAATTATATATACTTTCAAGGGCTTCATTAACCCCCTGAAGACTATTTACAGACCCCAGGTTAGGAATTCCAGGGCATATGGTAGACAAAAGCAACTGATATCACAATGAAGAAGGTGGTCAAGAGAAGCACCAAACACAATATGTAATCTCAGGGTTAAATAGGAAGAAAGGAATGAAACTGAGAAGTGGTTACAATTTATGAGAACTCTCATGAAGTTCAGCAACATCAAATGATAGAAAGATGTGAAACATGATCAAAAGTATTGGATATAGTCATGAGGTGGTCACTGGATACATGTATATAGAGGGGTGACGGTTTTATGTATAAGAATGACACCATCCACCTTTAATAGGACATACTCTCTGGGGTGTTTTCCCCGTGACAGGTTCATGATGAGATATAAACACTCAGAAGCTACTCCTCACCTCCCCACAAACACCTCTCTTCCCAAATTTAAAGTTATCCATAACCAAATTCATCCATTTGCGCAATGGATAGCTTCAGATTCAAGTACAATCTTTGATCAATAATCAGAGCAAAACTAACTGACTTGCATAGATAATGCCCCAACTATATGGCAAATAGAGTTTCAACTTTCTTCTATCTTGTTCTTAGCTATTAATGAGTAGCCAAAGATTAATTACTTCATCATCAGTTCCTAGAAGTATCAACTAGCAAATTCTGTTGAGGACAGGCCTCTATTAGTAATGCCTATATAACTTTCCTGAGAAATCCCATCTAAATTTCAGATTAGAAAAGTTACCCACTGCTTCACATTTTTAATTCCCCTCATACATCTGGATTACCAGGCAAAATAAGGGCCAACATCAATACTGTTGCTGAAACTTATACTTCTAGGAGCCATCATTGGGGGTTCTCAAGCTTCAGAATCATCCCAAATGGAACTGAAATTCAGGGGCATTGGGCAATTTGGTGAAGCCAGAAGAAAATTAAAACATACTTGAAGAAAACTTAGATATTTCTACTGAGCAGAGGTTATGGCCACAAAACACAGCTTTTATTTAAATTATTTAGGTTTCTATGAAGCCTCCTTTTTTCCCTCTATCCTTTCTTCTGTTCCCCCCCTTCTTTCTTCAAGCACTATTAGCATCTACCAATTTTTCTTTTGAGAAAAGAAATCACAAATATTGTGGTGTGCTGTAAAATCGGAATGTAAGCCCTTTTCATTTCAATACTTTTTCTCATAAAACACCTTTTTTGCAAACTCCCTCCAATCAAAAATACTTTGAAGGTATTTTATAAAAGGGATTCTATTCTATTCTTCCAGAATTAACAAAGTAAAAGTTTATAATATATTTTAAGTCAAGGGTTCAGACAAATACTTATCCCTTTTTCTGAAAAGGAAAAGAGCCAAGTCATTGGCAGGCTTGGGGCTGAAGCTCCCTGGTCTGCCTGCTGGCATTTTCCACTGAAGACCCTGGGAGTTAACAGGAGGTCAGGCTAGGAGACCTGCTCTTTGACTGGGACAGCAAATATTTACAGTTCTTCATAGAGCAAGCAATCAATCAGCATCGGAAAAACAATTCTTTGTACTTATCTCACTAGTTACTTATAAAATGCATTTTTAGACAATTCCCTTCTCTATATAGAATTAAAAGCCTGGCAAAGATATGTAATTTCAAAGTATGGAAAAATACTGTATTTGTGAAAACACAGATTAGAATAAGACAAACTTTTTTATTATGATCAGATACATTTTAGCTATATTGCCACCAATTCAAACTCTATCATAAGTTGGCAAACTTTTCTTCCAGGTTTATTACTTTAGCAAATGATCCTTCTTAAATACCTTGACCCCTGTCTTACTAACGCATTAATAACTGGGGAAAAAACATGCAGATAAGTAAATTACTTTATAAAGTATCTGACCAAAGATATTATCTCAATATTTAGGAGTCTGAGATGTTTACAGTAACATATAAGAAAATAAGAAGGACTCATCCTGACTTCCAGGTCAAATTTCTTAATTTTAGATGCATCTAAGTTTCTTGAAAAACTCAAATTTTGAAGGTAATGAAAAATACAAAAAGAATAAAAGATTATTTCAGAGAAGATGTTTTCGAGGAAATAGTCTCCCAAGAAGACTGATGAAGGTACATTAGGCAGTCAAATGGCTGCGTGGAGCAAGGGATTTCTGGCTGTAGGACATACAGTTTATGGTACCTTGGGTCAAAAGGAAACTGTTTCCTAAGAAAGAGGGGACATTCTGATCTGGGTAAACAAGGGAATTCCTAGACAAGACCCTTGCACAGAAAGGATCAGGGAGGCCTCTCCACTTTGGCCTCCAGCTGTTTTCTAAACTCACTGCATAGATTAGCTCTGAAGGACAGCACTCACACAGGTCAACCTGCAAAGACTAAGAAAGGTCTTTCTTATCTTCCTACTTTTTTCGTTGTTGTTAGCTCCTTGCATTCAAGAAAAGCTTTGTCATACCACTAGCTGGATACAAGTTTAAGGAAGAGACACCTGAGAGTATTAACTCCAGTGACAGCACATTAAAATATCAAAATGTTCAGGTTTCAATGAAAGATTACAAACATACAAAGAAATAGGAAGCAATAGCCCAGGCAAAGGAGAAAATTAGAACATCAGAAACCATCAATGAGGAGGACCAGAACTGGGACATACCAGACAAAGACTTGAAAAAAAAATGGTCCTGTTTTAGTTTCCCAGCTACTAAAATAAATACCATACAGTGGAACGGGTTTGATTAAACAATGGGAATTTATTGGCTCTTGTTTTAAGGCTAGGAAAAATCCAAAATTTCAGTGTCAGAAAGGGCACCTTCTCAAAGATATAAGGACTCAGGGGCTAACTGCCATTAATTCTTGGTCCTTGGCTTTTGTCACATGGCAATGCACATGGTGGACTTTCCTAGCTTCTCTTGCCATTGACTTTCACTATGTCAATAAAGGACTCTGGTAATCTGGATTAAAGCCCAATCTGATTCAGTGGGGCCACACCTTAACTGAAGTAACTGAAATAAAGACATCTTATTTACAATAGGTCCACACCAGAATGTGGACCAAGACAAGGAACGTGTCCAAACTGGGGTACACAATTCAGTCTACCACAGGTCCTAGATATTCTCAAAGATCTGAGGGAAAACATGGACAAAGAACTAAGGGAAATCAGGAAAACAATACATGAAAACAAAGAGAATATCAACAGAGATGAAATTTTGAAAAGAAACCAGAGCTGAAGACCACAGTAACAGAAATTTAAAATTCCCTAAAGAGGTTCAACAGCAGATTAGAGCTGGTAGAAGAAAGAATTCATGAACTTGAAGATGACAAAACTGAAATCATCTAGTCTGAGGAGCAAAAAGAAAAAAAGAATGAAGAAAAGTGAACAGAGCCTTAAAAATCCGTGGGACACCACCAAGCACACCAATATAAGTATTGTGGGAGTCCCAGAAGGAAAAGAAAGAGAGAAAGGGGCAGAGAGAATATTCAAAAAATAATGGCTGAAAACTTCCCAAATTTAACAAAAGACATGAATATACAAATCTAAGACGCTCAACAAACTCCAAATAAGATAAACCAAAATAGAGCTACACTGTACCATGTTATAATCAGACTGTCAAATGCCAAAGATAGAGAATTCTGAAAGCCACAAGAGAGAAGCAACATGTCACATACAAGGAAGCCTCAATAAGATTAATAGCCAATTTCTCATTGGAAACCATGGAAGCAAGAAGGCAGTGTGATGACATATTTAAAGGGCTGAAAGCAAAAAACTGCCAACCAAAATTTCTATATCCAGCAAAACTGTCTTTTAAAAATCAGGGAAATATTAAGACATTCCCAGATAAACAAAAGCTGAGAGAGTTCATCACCACTAGATAAGCCCTATAGGAGATGCCAAAGAGAGTTCTGCGGATTGAAAGGAAAGGACAATAGACAATAGATTGAAGCCACATGAAGAAATAAAGATCTCCAGTAAAGGTTATGATAGGGGTGAATATAAATGCCAGTACTACTGTATTTTTGGTTTGTAACTCCACTTTTTACTTACTACAGGATCTAAAAGGCAAATGCATAAAATGTAATGATAAATCACTGAGTTTGGACTCATAATGTATAAATACATAATTTGTAACAAGAACTACATAAAGTGGAGGGACACAGAGGTATAGGAATAAAATTTGAATATACTAGTATTTCATTTGTTTTTGAGGTACCAGGGCTGGTGATTGAATCCAGGACCTCATATGCGGGAAGCTGGCACCCAACCACTGAGCCACATTGGCTCCCCTGAGTTGGTTTTTTATTTGTTTCCTTGTTTGTTTTTTTGTTTTTGTTTTTAGGAGGCACCAGGGACCGAATCCTTCCCATGTGAGAAGCAGGCACTAAACTGCTTGAGCTACATCCGCTCCCTATATATATTATTGAAGTTAAGCTGTTATCAAAGTAAATGAGGGAAGCAGATGTAGCTCAAGTGGTTGAGCACCTGCTTTCCATATATGAGATCCCGGGTTCAATCCCCAGTACCTACTAAAAACAAACAAACAAAAAAACAATTCTCATTGAGGAGTGGATAGAGCTCAGTGACTGAGCGCTTGCTTCCCATATATGAGGTCCTGGGTGGGTTCGTTCCCCAGTACCTCCTTAAAAAAAAAAAAAGTAAATGAGATTGTTACAGATTTAGTATGTTAAACTTAAGCCCCAATGCAACTACAAAGAAAATATCAGTGGGGGTGGATGTGGCTCAAATGTTTGGGTGTCCGTCTCCCATATGGAGGGACCTGGATTCGATCCCCGGGACCTCCCGGTAAAAGAAAAAAAAAGAAAATATCAGAGAATATACAAACTCACAGACACACAGAAATTAGAGTATAGTTTCCAGGGGTAGGGAGCAGAGGAAATGGGCAGTTAATGCAAAATGGATATAGGTTTTCTGTTTGGGAAGAAGGTAAAGTTTTAGTAATGGAAGGTGGAGAAGGAACCACAACATAGTGAATGTGATTAATCCCAATAAATGATATGCTTGATAGTGGTTGAAATGGGAAAGTTTTTGTTGTATATATGTTTCCACGATAAGAAGAGAAGAGAAAAGAAGAGAGAAGAGAAGAGAAGAGGGAAGAGGAGAGAGAAGAGAGAAGAGAAGAGAGGAGCAGAGCAACTAAAGATACAATGGCAATTAAAGGCAATATATGATCCTGGACAGGATCTAATAGAGGAGAGAAAGCTCAAAAGGACCTTACTGGGACATATGAAAAAAACTGGAATATAGACTGTAAGCTTTATATCAATGTTAAATTTCTTGGATCTTGATCACTGCATTTAAGGCGAACACATAAGAGAATATCCTTGTTCTTAGGAAATATACATGGCGGTATTAAGTATTCAAGGAGCATGATGTATACAACCTACACCCCAGTATTCAGAAAATTAATTGATAAATAGGTAGGAAAACATACTGATGGATAAATAGACAGACAGACAGAATGATATCGCAAATGTAGCAAAATGGTAAAACTGGTGGATCTGGGGGAGATATGGGTATGTTGGAGCTCTTAGCATGGGGTTTACATTACTTTTGTAATTGTCCTTTAAGTTTTTTCAAAATAAAAAATTTAACATTAAAAAAATTAAAAGAATACATTAGAACAATTAAAACATGGATTAGCAAAAAAAAAAAAAAAAAGGAAATTTTTGAAAGACAATCAAGAATCAGTAAAATAAGTTCCCCCAATTTCCAAAAGCTAAAAAGAAAAGGGGACCTATTTTGGTGCAAATGTAGTCAGGCAGGTCTTTCCCAGCTCAGAGAAGGAATAAAGTGCAGTGATTAAGGAACATCAGTTCTGGAGCCAGACTGCCTGGTCTATACCTGGGCTCTGCTACTCACTGGTAATGTCACCTTGGCTATGTAAATTAATGTCTCTACGCCTCTATTTCCTTGTCTGGTTGTTGTGATGATAAAATAAGGTATGTAAAGTGCTTAGTCAACAATGCCTGACATAGAGTGCTGCGGAGTGTTAGCTAAAGCTAACCTTCCTTTCTAAAGTCCTTACAACTCCAATTGTAGCTCCAATTCTTGCCTATATTTCCAGGTCAACAAGGTGACTCTGAGAGACAGTTAAAAATGTTGATCAATTGTTGCACTTCTCTCCTTTTGTTGGTAAGCTCGACCTGACTGACCCTACTTTCCACATGACCTTCCATGTTCATCTTCAGTGGTCCCCGGAATCCACAGTATATAGCCAGAGCTCCTAAGTGACCATCCACATCAACCTTTCCAATGTCAATTCCCATCGCCCTCCCCAAAACAACTTTAAATAGACTGATCTACTCACTGATTCCTAGATGATGACCGTGGCAACTCCAATCCCACATCCCTTCTAGTTAAATCCATACTATTGTCATCAAAATCTTTTAAGGACCCGTTTAAGCCTCTTTCTCTAAAAAACTTCTTGATGATTCTGCTTTTCTTTGAATTCCTATTTGACTATCTGAATGTAGGACTCATCTGGTACTCATCTGGAAATACATGATTAGCTCTGCTTGTGTCTTTACTCCCCCCAAAATTATAAAATGTTTTGGAACATGGATCATGTGCTATACTTCTTTTGATCTTTCTCAATGATATGCTAATATTAGGGACTCAGTAAAACTCTCTAAATTATGAAGAAATCTAACCAGTCTTACCTGAACTGTTATAACTGCTGCTCCTTGGCATTTCTTACCACTACTGCCTCGACACTCCAAATGGAGTGTAGTCTGTTCTTCTCGATTGACATACTGCTTAGGTATTGTTTCCAACAGCTCGCCATCCAGGGCAACCTGTTGAGATTCCCGAAGAGATGCAGTTCTGAAAAATATCAGGAGGTAAGAGAAAAGTTATATGGTAAGTGACATAAGCTTCTTAGTTGTTCCCAACCTGCATAAAAGCACAATAAGACACAAGGATTCCAAAGCAGCAAAGGACCAAAGGTGTGTGCACCAAGACTCACCCAAATCTTCCCTCTGGTAGGCAAGCTAAACAGAAAGTTAAGAAAGGAAGGAAGAATCTTACAGAAAAATAGGACAACTTCTTAGCCAGAAACAAAAATCCATTTAGAATCTGTATAATAACCAACAATATTTTTATAAACAATATTTTTTAAATGGACCCCTAAATACTCTAGAACAAATGAGAATCCGCCCTGAAGGGTGCCTTCCTTGTAAGTGCCAGTGACCTATTAGGCAATAGCAATACAAACTGAAATATCAAAGGCCAAGAATGTTAATTTTGGGGAAGCGGGTGTGGCTCAGTGGATAGAGCCCCCGTTTACCATATGGGAGGCCCGGGTTCGCGTCCCGAGGCCTCCTTGTGAGGGCACGCCTGCCTGAGCGGTGCGGTGGGCTGATGCAGCAACCTCACGGCAGGAAGCGGGTGTGGCACAATGGACAGAGCACCCATTTACCATATGAGAGGCCCATATGAGAGGCCCCGGGTTCGCTTCCCGGCACCTCCTTGTGAGGGCAGGCCGGCTCGCACAGCGCCGTGGGCTCATGCGGCAAGACCTCACAGCAAGGGGGAGATAAGCAGACACAGAGAAGACACGCAGCGAATCGACACAGCAGCACAAGCAGCAAGGGGGGGATAAATAAATAAAATAAATAAATCTTTAAAAAAAAAAAAAAAAAAAAAA
>JAQZBX010093151.1:0-12190 GCA_029593785.1 Cabassous unicinctus
AAAAAAAAAAAAAAAAAGAGAGAAAATGAGGAGCAGATGTGGCTCAAGCAGTTGAGCACCTGCCTCCTACTTGGGAGGTCCCGGGTTCGGTCCCCAGTGCCTCCTAAAGAAAAAAACGAAAACAAAATGAGCAGACAAGCTCAAACCATGACAAAAACAACAGGCAAACAGACGAGGGAGCCACTTCGGGGGCGGGGGCAGAGAGAAGGAGCCATCGAGACTGTGGATTTAGGGAGTATTTTTTAAACTTCTTGACTGTGGTCAAAGTATAGAAACTCATAAAGAAATTTTATTACAAAGAATATGTGCTATTCGTTAGGTTTGCCGACATACAAACTCTTATAGAGACTGGGATCTCCATAAAGGAAAAGTAACCCTACAGCAAACTTTCTTTGCAGCCCTTAAAATAAAAGGGCTCTTTGCTTATTGTTAGGAAAATTAAAAGTAGTCTAGATAGCCATTCTCAAGGCCTGAAAAAAGGTTTAGCTGAAAATCTGAAAATAAGTTTTTCAAAAAAATTATTTGATATTTCACAGCTTTAGTATTACCACAACCTTTGCAAATCATTCAGATGGGCTACTAAAGTAACCCTCGATCCCTCAATTGTGGGCCCCCAGATCCAAGATATGAGGAGAGTAAAGTTTGCAAATTGAAGGTATATAATTCAAAGCACAAGGTTGGAATCAAATCCCACTCTGGGTTCAAATCTCACTGTCACCTCCTGCCTTTGTACAAGCATATCTACCTTGCAAGGGTGAGGCTGAGAGAATGTACATGAGGCACTTAGTACTATGCCCTGCACATAGTAACTGCTCCACAAACTGTGGTCAACACGTTCGTTATACTGCTGAGCCATGCGTCCCTCAATGACATATCCCATTAACTTTCTGAGTGAAGGGTGTGCCATTTACTGGCCAAATCTCCTTTATAGCAGATCTAACATTCTGGGCATTAAGAAAGTTTCTAAGGTACCCATCAGGCCTGTGCTATCACAAAAGGTCAGTCCAGTCTCTGATTACAAAGAGTGGTAAGTGAGCCACTGTACCAGGATCATCGACTGCTTATTTAAGAAGCTGGTTTCTGGGCACCACAAAAGGCAGGCTGTGCCAGTTAGGATTGGCCATGCGATGCTGCAGTAACAGACACACCCTAAGATCTCGGCAATTTATTAAGAGAGGTTTATTTCTCACTCATGCAAAGTCCATTGTGGGTCTGGGATACAGGCTGTTTCTATCTTGGAGTTCCACCATCTCGAGACAAGGCCTTCGTGGTTGCCATGGCAGGGGAAGAAGAGAATCGAAGTCACTCTCCTGGCATCTACGCACAGTCATTAGGCAGATCTTGTCACATGATCCTACCCACTGCCAAGGATCTGCATGGATATTTAGTGAACATCAAATGTCTCTACCCCACTTACTGAATCAGAATCTCTGGGGGTGGGATCTAGGAGTCTACATTTTTTAACTCCGCAGGTGATTATAAATGCGACTAAAGTTAGTCATCACAGTGCTGTGATTATCTACTGCTGGGAATGTTTCTTTATGGGATGAATAACTGAAATAATGGAGACGTGAGAGTGACTCTGTCAATATAATTAAAATGAGCGTCTGAGTCTGAAATCATCAGGCTCCATTCTAGTTGTCATTTAAGTATAGCTCCTAGATGCAGATGCCTCCAAAATCTGCATCTCTACACACACTTAGCCAGGGTCTCTCAGTGCCTCAAACTCTGCTCATCTCTATGAAACCGGTTCCTGTGTCCAGGGACGGTACCAACACCACCCGCCCAGGTGACTTCTAGGGCTTCTCGACCTGGGAGTCTTCCTCATCTCTTCTATTTCTTTCACCCCTTGAATCCAGGCATCAAACCTATGTTTCTGTCTCTTTACCATAGGCAGCCTCTGTTGGCATCTGCTGCTACTCCTTTAGTCAGGGCCCCAGTGTGGCTCACTTTGTCTCCCTGCCCCCAGTTCAACTTCTCTCTCTTCTTTCTCCCATGTTGCCAGGATCGCCTATGTGGGAAGCCAGCGCTAAACCGCTGAGCCACATCAGTTTCCCTGAGTTGGTTTTTTCATTTGTTTTGCTTGTTGTTTTTTGTTTTTGTTTTTGTTTATTCAGGAGGCACCGGGAACTGAACCCAGAACCTCCCACGTGGGAGGCGAGCTCAACCACTTGAGCCAATCTGCTCCCCATGAATGCCTTTTCACAACAGGTATCTCTTCATCTTTTAAGGCTCAGCGAGACTCCTCTCTTCTATGAAGCCGGTTTTTTTTTTTTTTTTCTTTATTTTTAAAGAAGTTTTAGTTTACGTAAAAGTTATATAAAAAATATAGGGGATTCCCACATACCCCACCCCCTCTCCCCTCCCATTTTCCTTTATTAATAACATCTTTCATTAGTGTGGTATATTTGTTATGATTGATGAACACATATTGAAGCATTGCTACTAACCGTGGTCTATAGTTTACATTATAGTTTACACTTTGTACTGCACAATTTTATAGGTTTTGACAAAATGTATAATGGCCTGTATCCGTCATTGCAATGTCATGCAGAACAATTCCAATGTCCCCAAAATGCCCCATGTTACACCTATTCTCCCCTCTCCCTCCCCTCAAAACCTCTGGTGACCACTGTCTTTATATCACTGTTACAAGTTCTTCCATTACTAGAATAACAAAAAGTCTACTTTGGTCCATAGTTACATTCACACCTTAAGTTTGTTCATTCCTCAATCTTGAGGATTTGGGGATGGTAGTGCCCACTCTGTTTCCAACTGAGAGCGGGGCTTAGATCCTATAAGCCAGATGGATGGAACTGTCTTGCTTGCAGTTGCAGGTACTCTTTGGTTTTGGGGGATGGACGTTGTCCATCATCATCCTTTTGTTAGTTGTCCTGGGTGAATCCAATGTACTGGAGAGTAGGTATTGCCTGAAACTCTGCTTAGATTCAGGGCTCAACCAGCATAAGAACAGACCAAAGATTAAAGTTTCTGGGACATATACTTAACAGTGATAATTATAGGTTCAAATAAAAGAGGCAGAAGAGCCATGTGTAGGGAAAGTATAAATGAGCCTAACTCTGTTACACTGGGGAACATAAATTCCAAAGTAAGGCCCACTGACAAGTGCTGAATTCCTGAGCCTGTCTGCCTTACTTATAGTGTCTAGATGTCTCTAGAGCCCTCAGAAGCCCTGCTGTTTGAGGCACTGTTTACTGTGGCAGTCAATGAGATCCTGCTGAGACATGCATAAGCGTAATCTTTGGAATGACCTCTCAACTCACTTTGAAATCTCTTAGCCATAAAGACTCATATGTATTTAATATTTTCCCTTTTTGGTCAAGGTCTTTTTCCAAATGCATCACTAATTGGCGCTTGATAATAATCCCTGAGTGCCAGGGAGGCCCATCCCGGGAGTCATGTCCCACACTGAGGGGGAAGAGGGAGGCATTGAGTTTATATGCTAAGTTTGGTATGAAGCCTTTCTTGATCTTATTCTTTTTCCCTCCACTGTTCCCCAGCATACTTCTGTCATGCACCTTTAGTTTGCACTCTTCTGTAAATATGTCCTTCCCTCTGCTAGACTGCAAGCCCATTGAGGGCAGAGGCCAAGTATGTTTCTCAACACTGTATCCTCATAGTCTAACATGGTGCTTGGCATATTGTAGGAATGAAAGAAGAAAGGTATGGGACTCGGGGGATGCTTGGTACCAGGCACACTGTAGGCATTGAATAGATTTGTTGAATGAAGGAAAAAGTGAATATTTGCCCATCCTCCTCTGCTTAGTTATCTCAAACATCCATTAAAGAGTTCCACCAAACCCAAGATAATAGGACTAATTAAAACTGACTACTCATCTATATGGGGATAGCAATTCTTACTTAGAGAAACTGGTGACCAAACTTCATTGGAAACCATGTTCTGCAGCTATGATCAAAGGTGGGAATAAAAGATGAAGTGAATCGTCACCTTCAGGGTGTCTGTTTGCAAGGAGAGCTCCATTTTAATTTGCAAAAAAAAAAATTTTTTTTGAGTAAAATCAAGTGAGTTAAAAATAAAGCAAAAAAAAAGTCAAGTTTAATATAGAAGGTTGATTATCTCTAGAAATACTGTACCAATCTTAACTTATATGTTTATGGTCCTTTGTACACTTTCTATGGTAAATTGCTTAGTCATGTCTAGGTGGTTTGAAGCTGAATGTACCCCCCAGAAAATGTGTTCTTAAATTTAATCTATTTCTATGGGTTTAACCCATAAAACCTTTTGATGAGGTTACTTTAGTTAAGGTGTGTTACATCTTAATCAGATAAGTCTTAATCCTGTTAGTGGAGTCCTTTATACAAGAATAAAATTCAAGCACAGAGGGAGAAAACCACAGGAAGCAAGAGGCTGAAACAGAGCCCAGAAGAGAAGGAAGAGATCAGGAGATGCTACCATGTGCCTTGCCATGTGACAGAGGAGCCAAGGATCACTGGCAACCAGTCTTGGGAGGAAAACATAGCCTTGATGATACATTGATTTGGACATTTTCCCAGCCTCAAAACTGTAGGCTGAAAAAAAACAACTGTAAGCTAATAAATTCCCATTGTTTAAGTCAACCAATTTCATGGTATTTGCCGAAACAGCTTAAGAAATTAAAACAATGTCCTTTGTCCATTTTCTTATTGGAGAATTTGTCTTTTTCTTACTTATTTGTAAGAATTCTTCATATGTATATAGGATTACTTATTTTGCAAATATGTTTTCTCAGCTTGTTCTTCACCTTACATTTTAATGATGTAGTTATTTTTTGTTTTTGTTTGCCATGCAAAAGTCTTTATATCTCTTGTTAGTCAAATCAGTTTCTTTTGCTTTGTGGTTTCTGCCTCTGGCATCATACTTAGAGAAGTCAAGCTAGCCCCTAAAATATATAAATATTCACCCAAATTTTCTTCTAGTTACATTTATAGTTTCATTTCTTGTGTTTAAACGTGATTTATCTGAAATTTTTTGATGTACGATATAGGACTGAAATCAAACATTATTTTGTTTTCCAAATTGTCCCAACTTATATCATTAGGTAAAGCCTTAGAAGAAGTTAAGGTTGCAACACAAAAATTTCTCCTTCAAAGCCTAGAATCTTAGTTCCCTGCTTTCCAGAGCAAGATGTCTGAGTGTACTCCTGGACATCCAGGAATACCTCAACACCTGAGACACCTTTGCTTTTGCCACATTTCCAAACTTTCTCGGTTCTCTGACTGAATGGAACATGACAGCAGTGTTTGCCACATTGCCCACCCATCCCCACTGTCCAGTCTGCTCCTCTGACTAGTCAGACCAGGAAAGGGAGAGCCAGGGCAGCACAGGCCTTCTTTGAACCTAACCCAAAGAAATACTTTCACTTATGGACAAAAATGCATGGGTAATGGTGTTCTCTGTAGCATTATCAACAACAGTAGGGGGACAGATGTGGCTCAAATGGTTGGGTGTCCATGGGTTCGATCCCCGGGACCTCTCGTTAAAAGAAAAAAAAAAAAAAAAAAAAAGATTATAAACAATAGTAAAAAAAACTGTGGAAGCTAAGTGTCCATCAATAGGAACTGGTTAAATAATGATACATATATATTGGGGAGTGCTTCGCAGTGATCAAAAAGAATAAGAGGCAGAGCATGTGTAGCTCAGTGGTTGAGCACCTGCTTCGCACGTAGAGGGTCCGAGTTCAATCCCCAGTATCTCCTAAAAAAAAAAAAAGAACAAAATGAAGGAAGGGGGAAGGAAAAGATCACAGAAACATGTTAAATGAAAAACCGAGTCAGAGAATAACATGTATGATAAGATCTTCTTAATGTAAGAAACTCATAAATATATGTATGTATATGTATGTATATATATAGGTATATATGTAAATGCCTAGAAAAGGTATTAAAAAGATGCAAACTGCACTTTAAAAACTGCAAATGTAGTTGATGGGGGAGAGAGTTGGGTCAAGAGATGGTGGAGGGTTCTTTTTTTATCTTGATCTAAATACTTCCGTACTTTTAAAACTTTTTAAAATCTTCTACAGTAAGATTTTTTTTTTAAAAAAAAAAGCAAAGCTTTCATGGAAATCCTAGACCCATTTATGGTAGGATGAACAGAGTGAGTGCTACTGAATTGGCCACCAGCCAGGGGTCAGTGTTTGGTTTTCAATAGCATCAAGGAACCCAGGAAGCTGAGCTGAAAGCCAGCCTACAAGTGCATACCTGGGACACACAACTGATATAGACAATGCAGATTAAAATACATCAGAACAGGAAAACATTAAAGAATGCCCAGGGATAGATATAGATATAGATATAGGTATAGGTATAGGTATAGGTATAGAGATAGAGATAGAGATAGAGATAGAGATAGATAGATATAGATATAGATACAGATTTTTTTTTCTGGAGGTACCAGGGCCAGGAATTGAACCTGGGACCTCTTATGTGGGAAGCTGGTGCTCAACCACTGAGCTACATTGGCTGTCCCGAGTTGGTTTTTTCATTTGTTTGCTTGTTGTTTGTTTTTTGTTGTTGCTGTTTTTAGGAGGCACTGGGAACCGAACCCGGGACCTCCCATGTGGGTAGCAGGGGCTCATCGGCTTGAGTCACATCTGCTCCCACCAGGAATGCTTATATTAAGGATCAGTTTAATCCAGGATTTAAAAAATAACAAGAACCAAAAATGATATATACAACAATAGAAATTATCACCCAGATGAACTTTGGAGTCGTTCAGGGTTGGAGTTGGACTACACCATAGCATGGAAAAAAATCATTTAAGTTTTTTTTTACTTGCCTCTGAAGGAAAAATAGAAAAGGCAAGCCTTGAAGTGACTGAAAAATCATGAAGGGAAGTTTTATTTTAAAAAGTGGAAATGACCATTGATTTGCCTTATGATTTACTGATTAGATTACCAAAACAAGTTACTAAAGACCTGGCCCCTGGGTTCTCCTGCAAAGCAGCTTCCAGATTAGATGCCATCAAGCCCAGGACAGAGGAGCACCTGGCCCCACCCGCGGCCCAGCTCCGAGGACCATCTGGGAGAAGAGGGTGCAGAGCCGGCGGCTCTCTTCCCTCTGACACGCTGAAGAGCTGCTTGCCACAGAGGAAAGCCAAAGGAAGGAAGGAGCTCAGAAGCAGTGGCTCTTGAGCAAAACAACAGTAACAACAGCTATCTATAGACTTTTCCTAGCAAAGTGAATTTTGATTTCCCCCTTCCGGATGGGGCCGAGTGAAAGAAGGATTTGCTTTGATAACTGGAAAGTATTAAACATGCAGTCACTGACAGTCTGCTCCTCTTCCAAAGGGCAGAGTAGGGCAGCAACAGTCACGAACTTCAGGAGAGAGATCCCGAGAGTTGAAGACACCAGGGAGGAGCCCTTCTCTCCACTCGCAGGTGAAGTGGCTCTGTGCAATTCCACATCACTTGCTATTATCCCCCAAGTGACAAAATCCTCAAAAGAAGAGTCCCCTTAAGTGAGAAAGCGTCTCCTCTCCTGGCTAAAGCCACTTCCTCTATCCTGTCTTCTGCTGTAAGCCATCACTTACCCTTTCGCTCAGATAGTCAATCTTTCCCTCTCAACTGCATTTCAGCAAGCTGAAGTCTCTCCCATTTGAAAAAAAAAGCAGCCATCCTCTCTTGATCCCACACCCTGCTCCAGCAACCAATGCCTCCACTTTTTCAGTCAAATTTCTAGAAAGCAGCAGTGTCCATACAGAGTGTCTTCATTTCCTCACCCCACTCACTCCTCGAACCCGCTGTAGCCTGGCTTCCTCCCTCTTGGCTACACCACAGCATCTCTCCCTGAGGTCACCAGTCACGTCCATGCTGCTACATTCTGACTTCTCGGTTGAGTCTGACCACTTCCTCTTCCCCCGGCTTCTGTGAAGCCACACTCTCCCGGTTTTCTTCCTCTCTCTCCACCTGCTCGGTCTCAACCTCTTTTGTAGGCAAATTCTCTGCTACTGCTGGAGGCTCTCTTCTCTTCTCCCTCTAGACTCTCTCAACTAGGGCACACACCTTCAGTTGTCACTTACTCACCAATGGCTCCTTAATTTTATTTATTTATATGTATATGTATGTATTTTAGGAGGTACCAGGGATTGAACCCGGGACCTTGTACATGGGAAGCAGGCACTCAACCAACTGAGCTACGCCGGCTCCCCTCCTTAATTTTTATCTTCAGCTGGGACCTCTCCTCTGAGCTCCAGATCTACAAATGCTTATTTGACTTTTCCACAAGGTAGGTTTAAACAACAGGAATTTATTGGCTCACAGTATTGGCAGGCCATGCCTTCTCCAAAGTCTGTAGCGTTCTGGTGGTGGCTTGCCGACAATCGATCTGCCTCTGCCTCGTGGCTGTCTGTCTCTGTCTCGTCCTGTGGCTTTTGCTCCTGTGCAGTCAGCTGTGTCTCTGTCTAGATTTGCTCTCCTCACAAGGACTCCAGTCATGTTGGATTAAGGCCCACCCTGATTCAATCTGGCCTAAAAAACAAAGCAAAAATACTCTAGTGACTTTCCATTGTTTTTGTGATAAAGACCAAGATCCCAACTGTAGGTCTCACAACTACCGTGCAAGACCAAATCTTTGCTTCCTTTGGAGCTTCCTCTCACACCACACTCCCCCTCACTCCACTGCACACAGGCCCCGCTTCCTCCCACCAAAAGGCTTTTCCATGTGCAGTTTGCTCTGGCCAGCACACTCTCCGGCCCCCTCTATTCCTTCCCTGCTGTCTGTTTGCCTGAGCTGCTATCACAAGTACCACACTAGGTCAGCTTAAACAATGGGAATTCACTGTCCCGAGGTTTTGCTTCCTCCCAGGCCAGGGGCCTTCTGGTGCTGACTGCCAGCAATCCTGGGAGTTCCTTAGCTTTTATCAACTACTTCCTGTCCTAGGGTCATGTTCTTTCCTTTCTCACTTCTGTGACTTCTGGGTTCTCCTTATAAGGCCTCCAGTAAATCCAGATTAAGACCCAACCTCCTTCACTTGGGCCACACCTTAACACAAACAATACCTTCCAGAGGGTCTACTTACAATGGGTTCACACACACAGGGACGTGGGTTAAGATTAGGAGCACATGTTGCTTGGGGTACATAATTCAATTCCCACTCAGCGCTGGGACTATGTCCTAGACCTCCTTGGCTAGGCCAAACTCCCCTGTTACATATACACACAGCATTCTCTTCCCCTCCTCATAGCACCTACCACTTATAACTTGAGATGGACTGTCAGAATCTCTCATTAAACTATAAACTGCATGAGAGCAGGGGCTACACCTTTCTGTAGCTCACCACAGTATCATAAATATTATTGAATCAATGAATAAGAAAACAAGGTATGAGGGTACATGTTGGAGATGAGACTAGCAGTTAAGACTGGAAAAGAAGGCAGATTGTGAGAGTTTAACCAGATGTAATTTCCAGAAGGGCCCCCAAAATACTTCTACTGTAAGCTGATTCTATCCCGCCTTAACTAGAAAGGTTTGAAATGTACATACCCCTGAGAGGAGTAAGTATTAACCTGAATTTGCATTAGTGTATTAATAACACGACCTTTCCAGAAAGTGAGCTTGAGGGGAGGGTGTGTGTGCAGTGGAGACTAAAGCAAGACCCTGAATGTCTGAAGGAGGAAGCTGTGATGTCAGAGGAGAAAAAGTAGGGACCAGGAGGAATGGTGTCAAGGACAGCCTTTCTTTGTCATAGTTTTGCCAAGGGTCAGCTTCTGGCCAGCAGCAAACCAGCACGTTACTGCTAACCTTGCGGCAACAAAAATCCTTCTCAGGGAATTCTTTTTTTTTTTATTTTTTTCTTAGGGAATTCTAACACAGTACTTCACCAATACTTGGGAGGCACCGGCAGCCAGGAGGCTGGGTCCGCCTTCAACTAGACGTTCGCGGGCAGCCAGGGAGAGGATGTGCAGCTAGTGCCCATCCAAAAGGGAGGAGTCAGTCTCTTGGGTTCTGATCACAAGGTCCTTCTGCTTGTTCTTCTGTAATTAGAAATTGAAATATCTTCACCATCAACCAACATCCAGATCCCACTAGGTCCAAGCGACGGTATACAGCCAGTTATCAAAGGACCATCACCTTTTACAGGAGGTCAAACTCCAGAACCCAATTAATGACAGGAAATGGTCCTCACATTCCATTTATAAGGACTTGCTAAAGATCTGCAGAAATAGAGGAGAAACTTGAAATGGGTAATTGCTTTATGAAGCACTTTCAGAGCTACAGGGGTTCGATTTTTCCCCCCTCTACTGTCAACTTGCTTTTAATGGCACCAAAAAGGAAAACTTTTTTTTTCTCTTTGTCGCAACTAAGGATATATTTCCATAACAATGATGAAACACTCCAAAAATGCCTCCCATTCATATTCTCTGAAATTGTGAAGATCAATTGCATAAAGGATTAATCTGAAGTTTACTTAAATCTTTGACTTTTCCTGGTAGAAAGGAACTCTGAGAACATATAGTCCAGCCTCCTTTTCAGTGAGGAAATACACTCTACAAAATCCCAGACAGTGACCCCAGCCTATGCTTAAATCGTCACAGAAGCAAAGACCTAGGTTGCTCCTTTTCCAGCAAACTTATTCCATTATTAAGCACCTCTGCATAACAACTTTTTTTTTTAAGTACCAGGCCCGGGACCGCTTATGTGCTTATGTGGAAGCCAGCACTCAACCACAAAGTCACATCGGTTCCCCAGAGTTGACTGTTTCATTTGTTTGCTGGTTGTTTGCTTTTGTTTTTAGGAGGCACCAGGAATCAAATACAGGACTTCCCATGTGGGAAGCAGGTGCTCAATTGCTCCCAACAACTTTTCTTATACCACTTATTATATGGGGTTCTATATAAACTAGATGACAATTTAAATGTTACAATTACCTTATTCTTCCTAAAGTAATTGCCTAAAGAAAAAGATTTTAACTGCATATTTAAGTGAAGGGCACAGACTTGGCAACAATTTTATTTTTGGATTTATGGTCATCGGAATATACCTGTTGCAGGAGTGAAAGCAAACAAAATTGAAATGTAAGAGACAGCTAATTTGCCGTGCTTTTTTTTTTTTAAGTAAACTTGAACTTCACAAAACACTTTATTTGTGAGGTATCTTTCCTATAGTGGCTTATTTTTGTGAACAATGTCATTTCTATAAAATATATAGTTGGAAAAAATATATAGTTGGCACTTGGCAAAATCAGATAATATTTTAATGACAGCATATTTTAAGAGTAAAAGAAAATGTGGATGATTTAGAAATTATGAAACAAATCAAACAACTGGAAGTAAAAACCAAAAGCTTTCTCACATATATTTTAAGTAAACTATTAAGAGTCAGGCCTTTAAAAATATGTCTATAAAATAACACTTTTAAATTTGACCAGAATTTTAAAACATTTTAAAAATTTATAGAGAGGTAAAAATACATAACCAAAATAAACAGGAAAATGTAGGATCACAGTCTTCTGATTAGTCTCAATTTAGAAATAATATTCTGTACTCTTTCCTGAATGTCAGTAATAAGACTAGGTCAGACCAAGAGGAGAGAAAATTCCAAAGAAAGGGGATCTGATAACTAAATCATGAGATGATTAGAAAAAGCATTAACCTTCCAGGAGGAGGAGGCAGCAAGAGTCAGGTAATCTCAGCCAAGACAGTCAGCAAAAAAGGGAGCCCAGAGAAGCTAAAATGGTTTGGAAAGGATTCCCCTATATTCTCTATGATTGATAAGGGCTGGTAATGTTTGATTCAGTTGTAACAATCCATAATGATGAAAATCAGTTATATCAAATGCTTGCACCGGTCAGCCACGTCCAAATGCTACTCTCTACTGTACCATAAAATTACGTTTCAACTCAAAAGGGATTAAATCCTCCAAAAATACTGAAAAATATTGAGTAAATTGATTATGAATGGGAAATAGGATGTGGTTTAAAAAGCTTCATGAAATCAGTAACCTTAAACAAAAGAATCACCATTTTGCCCCAGATAAAATTTCAGAAAACCCATCAAAAGCAATCCTTAGAATATTTCAGTGTCTCAAATTATATTAGTGGGAAGGAAGGCAAAACAATTGTATTTGGATCAGTTTTGGACCAAACAAAGTTTAATTAGAGACAAATTCCATAATTAATCTGGACATCAGAATGTCTTTTCCACCGTCTTCTATTTGCAATTTTTTTTTT
>JAQZBX010093152.1:0-12185 GCA_029593785.1 Cabassous unicinctus
CTTAGCTGGATTCTAAAAATACCTGAGCTCAGTCCAAAGGTGGGGAATTCAAGGTGTAAAGAAACAGTAATCTTACACAGCTTCTATTAAAATATCTGATTTTTTTTCAAATTTTACAAAATTAAATAATCATGTCGATATATTGCTATAGCCTAGGAAGGGGTTCATGCAATTAAGGGAGCTTGAAATGTAGGTTTCTTTACTCTCACAGTCCATCCTCCTTTATTTCATGCATCCACATCTAACTCTTTAATAGTTTACATCCCTATATTGGTAAAGTTCATCCCTGTAGATGTGCAGTATAGGTAAATCCTTTCAGACTTTGAATATAGGAAAAAAATCTTTATTCTACCAACTTTTGATTGAGTTTGTGTATTGAATTCTAAATTGGAACATTTTCTTCAGAATTTTGAAGATATTTTCCCACTGTCCTCTCATTCCCAATGACACTCTGAGAAGTTCCTCCTGTTCATGTTTATGCCACCACTCCCCTGCCCACTCCCTAAATTTCTTGATTTTCTCTGTCATCCTAGTATTCTGGAATTTACAGTGATGTACTAAAACATTGTTTTATTTTAATTATCCTGCTAGTGTGGAGAATGGTTATAATTTAGAAAACCCTAACCTTAAATTCTAGGAAATTTTCTTTAGTTATTTACTTAGAGAGTGTTGCTCTATACTTTCTCTGTTCTCCTGTGCTGGAATTTCTATTATACAGATGCGGGGCTCCCTGAAAAATTCTTTTTTCTCTTATCCTTTCTTTTCTATTCTCTTTTTTCTTCTTTTATTTCCTACAACTTCTTCACTTTTCTCTTCAAGACAATTCATTAGATTTTTTCCCTCTAAATACTATACCTCAAGTACTCTCTTACTACCTTTGTTCTTTTTAATGCCTCTTTATTCTTTTCTCATGAAGGCTCTTATATCTGAGAAGCTATCAGGTCTTTTTGAAGCTTTTTTTTGGCTTCCTGCATCCTTGTGATATATTGAATTCCTTTTCTTCATTTGTTTAATTTGGGCTTTTTTCTAGTGTTAGATTTTCCCAAGTGTCCATTTGTATTCAAGAGTGAGGGAACGAATGCTGTGTGTGCCCTGAAAGTGCTGGTCAGGTAATGCGCTATGCTATACTCCACCGTTACATAGTGTCTTATCTTGGGTTGCTGCTTGTCCAGAAAGAAGTCCTCCAGTGAGGTAGAACTTTCTGCCTGCTAATATTTTGGATCTGAGTGGGAGAAGGAAACAGGATTCTTGCTATTCAATAAGTAGGTTCTCAGTTGATTTCCCAGCTTTCAGTGAGACACCTCCTCCACATGATCCATGAGTGGTGATAAGCTCTGTATGATTCCTTCCAGTATTATGCTACACATGGTGAAAGAACATTTTCTGGGAAAAATGAGAAGTATTTGCCAAATGAGAGAGGCTCTAACTCTTTCATTCTTCTGCAGCTTTTCAAGGTTTCCTCTGCAATCATCTTATCTGCTGCCTTAAATTCCAGACCTTCCTCTATTTGGCCTTGGCAGTCTGCTTGCTTCCAGGACTCCTCCACTGCCAGTTTAGGCTTTCACTTTCTCTGCTCTGATAATTCTTTTACCACATGCCCATCTTTCCTTCAGCTTCCAAAGGTATATTCTACTGTCTCTCTACCACTCTTAGTGTCTGTGCATTAAAATTTTTATTCCATTATTTCCATTTTAAATTGTATTTTGGGAGGGGAAGAAAATACATCTGAGTTTGATCTGTCACAGTCATCTTTCCATAAATTTCCAAGAAGCTCTAAGAAAGAAAGTAAGAAAAGATGGGGCATGTGGGAAAATTCTTTACCTCATGGGATATATGATGTAGCAGTGAAGAAAAGATCATTGACAGGAAGAATTTTGGTAGCAGTACCAACTAGAAATTATTAATATTGCCATTATTGATATTATTATTATTGTAGCATGCATTGGTTCAGAGTATGAGAGAACTGATATTTAGAGGAGTAGAAGTTTTTAGTTTAGTAGATGACACACCTTTAACAAAATACCTCAAGCAGGAAAAAAATCTTGTCATATTCATTAAGCCACCAAAGGTCAATAGTTCTCATTAAATTTCAGTGAACAGAGGGATAGGAAACTGATCTTGTATTATTCACAAGCTAAAGGGTAAGCAGTTTGGATGTTTCAGTGTGATGGGAAAGTACTGGAGGACTTTAGGCATGGGGTATGAGATGGATTGCATCATGATTCCTCAAACACGTGTTAAGTCCTAAGTGTGGAGTGATTTGTTACAACCATTCATGGTGCTAACACAGGCTCAGCGCACAACAGAGACTTTCAGCCAATGATCTCTTTATTACTTACACAGCATAAATTGTCCAGAAAGGACAAATCATGTGCATAGATCAAAAAGTGCAAAAAAGAAGGGGTGTTGCAGTTCAGGGTTGGTGAGTGGCAGCTCCGCTTGCCCCAATTCACATTGGAGAATAAGACAAATCTATCAGTTTGAGTGTTTTGGTTTTTTTTTTAATCTACCACAGGGGAGGGTATCTTGCCTCTAGGAATTGCTGTTCTGATAAGCATCTGGTCCTCCTTGTTCCCAGATTCCAGGTTTAAAATCTGGCCATGCCTTTTCATTAGACTTAACATCTCCCCCAGGTTGTGAAATGTCACAGGTGGGAGTAGAAAAAACACTGGAGGATGGCTGCGTAGTGTGTTTTCATGACATTCCCAGAGAAGAAAGTGAGAACTGGGTGTTGGCCACAGGTGTCTGTGATTTCCCTAACACCAGTTCCGAGTCATGGAGATATGGTCCCACTTGTAAATAGGATCTACGAAGCCCAAATGGAATCAAGATGGTCTTTAATCCAATATGACTGGAATCCTTATAAGCAAAGGAAATTTGAACACAGCAGGAGGAGACAGAAGGAGACAGATGGCCATAGGATGCAGATAAAGACTGAGGAATAGATTGCTAGCAAGCCAACATCAGAACACTACAGAGTTCAGAGAATGTATGATACTGCTGACACCTTAATTTTGGACTTTTTAGTCTCCAAAATCTTGAGAAAATAAATCTTGATGTTTAAGCTAACCAGTCTGTGATATTTACTATAGCAACACTCCAAAGCTCAGACAGAATATGATCTAGTTTCAGTGAAAATATCTTCCCAACTGGATAATGTATAAGAATGTAAAAAGAGAAAGCAACAGGGAGATCAACTATTGGTTTCAGAGAGTCCAGTTTAGGAAAATTATGCCATCTAGAATTGGGGTTATGATATAGAGAAGGAGATAAATAAACTGATTCAAAACTTGTTTGGGATATAAAGAGCCAAGAATTTTTTATAGATTGGAAATGAGTGGGGAAGTGAAAAAGTAATAAAGTTAATATCTTTACTTTTGGCTTGAGCATCTATGAGGCCTATGGTGCTATTTAAGGAAATAGGAAAGAATACGGAGTTGAGATCCACCAAGTATGGTTTCATCCTAAGGAACTTCCTGTAACATTTCTTGTAGTGCAGGTGTGCTACTGAGAAATACTCTTAACTTTATTTTATCACAAAATGTCCTAATTTCACCTCGCATTCTTGAGGGATATTTTCACTGCTCGGTTGACCTATCTTCCTTCCTTCCTTCTTTTCTCTCTTTCTTGCTTGTTTGCATTCTCACTTTAAAAATTACCCATTCTTTCATGGCCTTCATAGTTAGTGGTAGAAATCAGCATCTGTTCAAATAATTGTTCTCCAATATTTACGTTTTTTATTGGTCGTTTTTTTCTTTAACTTTTGTTCAGCAGTTTGACTATGATGTACTTATGCATTTTATCACACTTGGAATTAGCTTGACTTCTTAATTCTGTACACTTGTGTCATTCACCAAATGTAGGAAGTTTGAGGTTATTGATTCTTTAAAATTATCAAGTGTCCAAATTGCCGTTATGGAAATCATTGGCAATTTTCTGAAACACAAACTTCCAATCTTGCCACATAGATAAAATTGTTCTTTACAACTATTGATTAAGGCAAGATAGAGTAAAAGAATAAAGAAGGGAAAAGGAAGATAGGAAAATCAGAATAAGAGAAGGAAAGGGGAGGCAAAAAAGAGAAAGAGCTATGGAAAGGTAGGAATAAGGGATGGAGTGAAAGCAGGAAAGCAGACAGACATGCTGAAATAATCTAATTGGAGTCAGCATATATCAATTCATTGAAAATAGAACTATGCTAATAAACAATGGCCTTCTAACCAATTTTAATAAATGGAAATTAATAAAGAGTAAGTGCTATCAGTACAATGCCAGTCAGTTTAGTAGAAAATTCTGTGTAATGAATTTATAAATATACTTGCTTATCGTACTATTCTTTTCATATAAACATTCACAGTTTCTGTCTTCTCCTTTCCATCTCATAATAACAATTTTGAATATTTACTGAGGTATAGTAAAAAGGTGCCAGGAACTGAATCTTGGCAACCCAGAAGAGATTTCATTTTATAAAAGAAGATTGGATTGTTTTTTAACATTTTTAAAAAGTTAAACCACACTGGATAATTATAGTAAATTTGATGCAGTGTATTACTTAAAAATATATTGCAAATTAAACAAACTATAATATGCCAAATACTCTGAATGTTGAAAATATATCACCCTACTTATTTAGAGACTCTACTAATTGGGTTATAAATGCATACTTTTCTTTTTTTTTGGTTAATCCTCTTCTATTTTAGAAAGAGTTATCATTGGAAACATGATGTTCAGCTATAGTTGGGTTAATAAAATTTGATTTAATACTTAGCAGCTAAAATTTTGGAGAAATTTATTCAAATTTGTCAAGGACAGGCAAATACCCAATCTCAGTGCATCAATGCAGCAGGTTTCCCAGCAACCATTAACTCTTACTTCATGGCTCTGTCTCAATTGCTATTTTTTTCCACACAGCTCATTTACTCTACAAAGAGGAACCAATTGTTGTCTGAATCTCTTACATGCTACATGCCTTAGAATTCTAGGAATCCCTAAATAAAAATTGCAAAATCTGGAGATTTCCCTTGTCCTTTGTCTAAAGTTTGTCTTCATACATATACACACACACACCCAAACTTTGGCATTAGTTAAAGCATTGAGAGCCTCTGTTAAAAGTAAATAATTGCATTATTAAGGTAAAACATTAAACCACACTTAAACACATATTTTGGTGTATAAAATTTGCAAGTCACTTAACAAGATCCTGAAAGATAACCATGTGTACAAAACAGTTTAGTAATGTCAAGATAATGAATTAGAAAAGTAAAATTTTATCTTGAACTAAACCTGTTTCTTTCCCCATCTCCTCTTTTCTATCTTTTTTGGTTTAAATTTATCATTTTATATGATTCCATTTTATCTCCTCTCTTATATTTAAATTATAATTCTCTTTTAATTTTTAGCAGTTTATGTAGAGTTTACAAAATACATTTTAAAATATTCTAAGTACATCTTCAAATAACACTGTATTGCTCCATGGATAATGCAGGTTATTACCAACTACATCATCCCATCCATTATGATATTGCTGTCCTTCATGTCACTTGTACAAATGTTAGAATCACCATATATATATTGTTTTTATTTAATTAAATATAATAAAAATAAAAGATTTTATTTCATCTTCATATATTCCTTCTCCAACACCCTTCCTACCTTGATGTAGATTTGGTTTTCTGACCTGTATCATTTTCACTCTGAAGAACTTCTTTAAACATTTTTTGCAGGGCAAATCTAGTGGCAAGAAGTGCTCTGTGTTTGTTTCTGAGCAAGTCCTTATTTATCCTTCAATTTCTAGAATACCTTGTCTGAATGCAGAATTCTAAGTTGCTGATTTTCTTTCTTTCACTACTATAACTACTTCTCCTCACTCTCTCCTTGCTTGCATGGTTTCTGATGAGAATTTTGCTGGAAGTTTTATCCTTATCCTTGTTCCTTTTATCAGTAAAGTTGTTGTATTAATCAGCCAAAAGGAGTGATGTTGCAAAGTACCAGAAATCTGCTGACTTTTATAAAATGTATTTATTTGGGGTAAAAGCTTACAGTTCCAAGGCCCTAAAAAGTCCAACTTAAATAAATATCACTTAAATAAATAATCATTTAAATATCATTTAAAATAATGATTTAAATATCATTTAAATAAAACATCATTTATTCACCAAACTCAGTTGCCACATTTTGAAGCGAGATGGCAGGTGATCTCTGCAAAGTTTCAGCCTTCCCTTTTGGGCTTTCTTTCCTCTCAGGTGCAGGCTGGCATAGGGCTTGTCTCTCAGGGCATACTTTTTAAAAAATAATATGAGATCTTATAAAATTCTCTCACATGACTATGGGGAAGCACAAGTCCAAATTCTGATTCCACAGGCAGGCTGCAAACTAGGTGCTCCGATGAAGTCCTTGATGAGTTCCTAGGAGATGCTGGCTGTCTGAAGTCGAGCTGGAAAATTCTTTCTGAATGCTGAAATCACTTCCCATTTTAAGGCATTCAATTGATTGGCTAAAACATCATTTATTGCTGATGGCAATCTCCTTGGTTGTTTGTATATGTAATCAGCCATACATGCAATCAACTAATGGATGACTAAAGTCCATAAATGTCCATGGATTACAATTAGCCCAGTGCTTGCTTGACCAAACAACTGGGCACCATTAACTGGCCAAGCTGACACATTAGCTTAACTGTCACAGTCAACCCCTTGTCAAATTGATAACCAAACACATCACCTAAAATCATACTCAGTCTCTAATTAAAAACAATAAGAGACATACACATTTATATTTCTACCTAACCATATTCAACTCTCCTGCGTACAACCAGAAACACATTAATTCCTAACAGGGTAAGGTGCAAGTCCTTGGGTAATATTCACTCTTAAACTTTACATACTTAAATATTATGACATGAAACTAATACAACTTATGTTGTATGATAAGGGAAAAAGGGAAGAAAATAAAGATATTCATTTTATGTACATACACAATCACACTCATAACAAAACAAGGAAGAAATATTCACGACTATAGCAGTTTCATTTTTTTAAATGAATTCCAAAAATAGATATTGGATTTGTTTGTAAACTGGTCTGTAACAGGGCGTGATTAAATTATGATTAGGACTTTGGGCCATGTCAGTAGGACGTTGAGTCCCTGCCCCCTTGGTGGGTGGGGACTCAAAGATAAAACTGCACAGCAGAGCAGAGGCATTAGTTGGAGTTTTGATGTTGGAGTTTTGATGCTGGAGTTTTGGATGCTGGAGCCCAAGAAGTAATGACCCAGAGGAGCTGAGAGAATTCTAGATTAGACACAGCAGAAGCCCCAGGAAGAAAGACAGAGCTAATCACCTGATAGTCTACTACAGCTGGCCTTGAGAAGAAATCATAGCAGCTGAACCCAGAGAGAAACAAAGTCCCAGGAAGAGAGAAAACCAAGAAGCCTGAACCCTCATAGATATCAGCAGCCATCTTGGCCCAACATGTGGCAATAGACTTTGGTGAGGGAAGTAACTTATACTTTATGGCCTGGTAAGAGTAAGATTCTACCCCAAAATAAATGCCCTTTATAAAAGCCAACTGATTTCTGGTATTTTGCATCAGCACCCCTTTGGCTGACTAATACAATGACCATTACAGTCCTCGTTTCTGTAACTGGTTAGATGGTCAAAGTTCATATATGTTTTCTTTTTTCTTTCTGGTTTCTTTCAAGATTTTCCCCTTGTCTTTTGTTTTCTGCAGTGTGAATATGTTATAACTTGTGATTTTTGGGGGTGGAGAGATTTTGTATTCTATTTGGTCTTCTTGGAAATTCTTGGATCTGTGGTTTGGTGTCTGACATTAATTTTGGATAGTTCTTAAGCATTTAGCATTTAAAATACTTCTCCTGCCCTCTCATATGTTTCTTCTCCTTTCAGTATTCCAATTTAGCATGTATTTTTGAAATAGTCCCTAAGTTCTTGGATGTTTTACTCTGCTTCTTTTTTTTCATTTATGTTTTCTTTTTACCTTTCAATTTAGGACACTTCTACTGACCCATCTTCTAACTTGCAGACTCTTTCCTTGGCCATGTCTAATCTACTGATGAACCCATTAAAGGTGCTCTTTTTGCTTTTGATTTCTAGCATTTTCTTTAGATACTTAGAATTTCTATCTCTCAGCTTACATCATCCTTCCATTCTTGCATGTTATCTACTTTTTCCACTAGAACTTTTTAAATATTAATCATTTCCAACATCTGTATCATATCTGAGTCTGGCTCTGATGCTTGCTTTACCTGTTCATGTTTTGCTATATCTTGCCTTTTGGATACCTTATAATTTTTTTGTGGAAATAATGTAATAAGAACTGAGTTCAATAGGCCTTTAATGTGAAGTTTTATGTTAAATTGGCTGTGTCTAATGTTTTCTGTAGCTATAGGTTGTAAAGGTTTCACATTTCGCCGGTGTCCTTGTCTTTAGCTCTCCTTTCTCCAATGCCTAGATGAGAACCCATTTTCTATTATAAATCTTCCCAAGACCCAGTAAAATAATTTCCTTAGTGTCCTATATCACTTAGTATAAAACAATTCCTCTATCCCTAAGATTATGGTACATTATATATTGGTATATTCATGTATATATCCAGTCTTCTCAATAATCCAGTATACAGCAACAGCCTGGGAACTTGTCTTAAAAATTTTTTTTCCTGAATACATAAAAATGCATCCTCCATGGATCGCTACAGTCTGTTTTAATAAATTTTTATTATTGATAATGAAGTCATCAAAGAAGAAATTTGCCCCCAAGGGATATAATTATTTTTACCCAGGGATTTTCGTGTTATTTAGCTTAGTAGGTGATTATACAATTCTCAGCCACATAATCAACTTTGTTTGCATTGGCTTATATTATAAGCAATTTGTATTACCTGCAAAGTGTGTAAACATTGCCCAGTGCTTGACCACCAGAGTAACACTTACTTGACTTTTTGCTCTCTATTCTCCTACAGGTCTTTTCAAATTACAGGTCTGCTGTAACTCAGCCCATACATGGGTTAAGAAACAAAGGGCTAAACAGAAGTCACTGTTTCACATGAAATAAAGTCGTATCTTACTGACAGGTTTTGTCATTTTCTTCTTTTTTACTGTCATCTCTTTTCTTTAAATTTTCTTTTGATTCCTTCTCCTTTCTTATTTTATTTCTGTCTCTCTCTCTCTCTCTCTGATCACTTCATCTTGCATTTCTCTTCCTACATTCAGAACTATAAATAGCAGAAATTTTAGGGAACCCTCACACGTTTTCCTGGTTATTTTTGCCCAGCTAATAGAATTGGAACCCATGCCAAAGTTTGGTCACACAAGGGAAAGAGTTTATTAAGCCAGCAAAGGTCTGGAGACAAAGAAAGTCAAACAAATCACCCTTCTGAACAGCAGAATTAGCAGCGTTATATCAACTTGTTTAGGGGAGGAAGTGAAAGGGTGTCATTACAAGATTGACAGGTGTGGAAAGGTTGCACTTTGTGCATGCTCTATAGCACTACATGCTTTATAATTCTTGGTCATATTCTGCATGTACAGAAAAGGGCATCTAAATCCCACCCAGAGGTGGAGAGTTTTACTATTACAATGAGTTATAATAAAAGTTCTGCTAAGTTCATTCTAATACCCTACTGAGTTCACTAAAAACTGGAAAGTCCTAGTTTGTGGGTATCTAGATTTTGCAATTAGCTTCTGAATGCATCTACTAATTTTATTTCAGGTTAGTTAGTCACTGCTGTCAGCCTAAATTTAGCTTAACAGGGCCTAACAGAGGAAGACAGAAGTTGAGTGGGGTTAGTTCTTACAAGTGGTCCTTACAGAACACCAAATCAGTTTATGCTTATTTGTGTCAAGTTTACTATGGAATCAGATAGATTAAGTTTTAGAATAAGAGATGATAAAAATAAAGAGTGGTGGGGAGCAGATGTAGCTCAAGTGGTTGAGCACCTGCTTCCCATGTTCAAGGTCCTGGGTTCAATCCCCCATACCTCCTAAAAACAAAACAGACAAACAAATTAAAACAGCAACTCGAACTTTGGAATGGATGTAGCTCAGTGGTTGAGCACCTGCCTCCCATGTACGAGGTCCTAGGTTCAATCCCTGGTACATCCTGGAAAGAAAAAAAAAAAAAAACAAGAGTGGCAGGGGAAATAAAGAGATGAAAATATGGGTGAAATACATTACACTGATTTATAGGAGTAAAGAATCAGAAAGCACTCAAAAAGTATTGATTAGTTGAGTAGATATGCCAAAAGCCAAACTTGTGGTCATGATTATATTGCATTTTTTCTAGTCTCCATATTAAACCTAAAGTTGCATTTCAGTACTTACATCTTGAGAATACAGGAAATCTATTTCATTACATGAATATTTGTATCTTCCCTTCATTACTATACATGCATCTAAACCAGAAGATAAAGATGATTCATATGATACTGTTTCAAATATTAGCGGATTTTTCTAGTGTATTCAAATTTATAGCTTTTCCTAGAGTTTTGTTTTACATTAACCATTTCAAGAAAATCTCCCATTAGCACATATAATCCACAAATAGTATTAGGATTTTCACACAACTACCTTCAACTTTTACATTAGTACCTTCAAAAAACATAATTTTCCCTTGAAATTCTTTACCAGAGGAGGAACAGATCATGATTCAGTAATGAAAAACTATACAAAAAAGATAATGTTCATCTTAGATTGACAGAGGACCCTCAATTGAAGGTTGTGTTATTGTCCACTTCTCACCTACTTGCCAAGCATCTCTGGCTACCTTGCTATTATCGCTCTCCCCTTGCTGGATTCTCATCTCAAGGTACCAATGTATTACTTTCTTTGAAATGTTTCCTTTTTAGAAATTTCTTATACAACAGACTGTACCCCTAAATTGCATGTTAGCATGGCCCAGCTCTGACAAAACATTTCCTATAACTTGTGCAGCTCAGTTATTTTTGTCATCCTTCCTAATACATCTGAATTTTATCTCCTTGAAGTCACAGCATCTGCAAGAAAGCCAAACTCCTCCCCTCTGAGTCAAAAAAAGGCAAGAACCTGGGACCCATAATTTTTTGCCCTTTCTGCTGACCCTTGTAGGAGCCAAGGTGGGTCCCCCCTACGACCCTCATACTCCCGTCTTCCCCACCCCAGACCATTTGATCTAATTCTTGTATTCTTGGCTGCTTGAATATCTGTATTTGCATTTCGTTGCCTGGAATAACTTCCACATGACATGCAAAACAAGGACCTCTAGGCCTAATACCCCTGACTAGAAAATTTGTGCCAGAAAAGAACTCCTTTTATTCTCTCATCAAAGGTTCCATTCTCATAGCCTGTATACATCTGTCATGGGCTTAAAATGGAGATTGGCATAACATATAAAACTTCAGTAAATGAGAAG
Organism: Cabassous unicinctus; assembly: GCA_029593785.1. Taxonomy (NCBI): domain Eukaryota; kingdom Metazoa; phylum Chordata; class Mammalia; order Cingulata; family Chlamyphoridae; genus Cabassous; species Cabassous unicinctus. Next base: position 11,402 of record JAQZBX010093152.1, read on the forward strand.
TATACCTCTGATCATATCTCCATCTGCAGCCTCCTTTGCCCACTTACATTTACTTACAAGTTGGGAAAATTAATCTGAATGAACAGATTTTAGAGTATTGATGGGGAGCATTTACTAGTGGTGGACTTTCTGTATGTTAATCCATCACATACATGCATTTGACCTAAGTTCCTCTTGCTATTGCTTCCAATTGTAGGCCCAGTAAACTAAACCAGGGTTCTATCAGAGCTTAGACACTGATCATTCCTTTTCTCTTTACAAAAAAACAATGCAATGATTGGATTCTCTTGCTGGACATCAAACTGGTGGGGATATTGAAACATATTGGTGGTACTGCCCTTGCTTAGGATATAGAACTGCTTCCTAAAGAGGGACTTAATAAGACAATCACTAAGCTAATAAGAAAAATGTATTTAAATTTCCTGGTTTTCCATGTTGGGCTTATCGATAATTCCTCAAAAATATGGAATAGGGAGAAATGACTGGCAAAATAGAATTTACAGTTTCAGACCCTGAACTGAATAATAATAAGAAGAAGAACTCACTTTAATCCTTAGCAATGGCTAGCAATAGCTACTGCATATATTTCTCTAACACATTAATTAATTTGAAAGTAGATGCTGTCTAATTACATCTATCTTACAGTGCTTAGCACTGAATTTGGTAACTGTTCTCTCAAAAAATCAAGTCCTTCAGGATTGAAAACAATAAATCTAGATATCACTAGGTCATAAGAATTGTTTCCTGAATGTTCATCTTTCTAAAGATGTATTAGTTAATTGAG
>JAQZBX010093153.1:0-12186 GCA_029593785.1 Cabassous unicinctus
GGCATGCGTGACATCATCTAACAGAGGAGAAAGAAGCATCTCACTTCTCTAGGTGCACATGACATCATCTAACAGAGGAGAAAGAAGCCATCTCACCTCTCTAGATGTGCATGACGTCATCCTAACAGGAGAAAGAAGGCATCTCATCTCTCTAGGTGCACATGACGTCATCTAACAGAGGAGAAAGAAGCCATCTCACTTCTCTAGGTGCAGGTGACATCATCTAACAGAGGAGAAGCAGCATCTCACTTCTCCAGGTGTGCATGATGTCATCTAAAGAGGAGAAAGAAGCCATCTCACTTCTCTAGGCACACACGACATCATCTAACAGAGGAGAAAGAAGCCATCTCACCTCTCCAGGCACGCGTGACGTCATCTAACAGAGGAGAAAGCAGCATCTCACTTCTCCAGGTGTGCAAGACATCATCTAACAGAGGAGAAAGGACCATCTCACCTCTCTAGGCATGCGTGACATCATCTAACAGAGGAGAAAGAAGCATCTCACTTCTCTAGGTGCACACGACATCATCTAACAGAGGAGAAAGGAGCGTCTCACCTCTCCAGGTGTGCATCATGTCATCTAACAGTCCCACCCAGCCCGGCTTTCCCTAGAGTGGAGGGTAATGCTGTCTCCCCAGGGAGGGACTGACCTGGCAGCCTGGAAGAGACTGATGGCGGCAGTAGGGGGAGGTCAGGTCAGAGGTACAGATGGGCCAGGGGGTCTCAGTTAGAAAGACAGTGATTTCTCCTCGCCTGCAACTGTTGTGTCTACTGCTGTCTTCAGCTCTGGGCAGAGAAAACAGAACACAAAGCAACAGAAGTACAGAGTGCTAGTGCAGGCAGGCAGCAATGAAGCTCCTGGGGATACATAAAGGAATGTGGTACCCAGATTTCCACGGTAACCAGTTCAGTGTGGGAGGAGGTTCAGAAGGCCACCACCCGCATTTCCTGCCAGGTCAAGTGGCTTCGATGCTCCCTTCCCATGGCGTAGCTCAGAGCCCAGAAGCTTCCGGCTCTGCCCTGCCCTCCCCTGTGGTCAGGAAGTTGTCCGTGACCTGCTGCCCTCAGAGCTGCTGTCCTCACGTGGCATTCCCCTCATCCCCTCTCCAGGTGCATCTCTTCTTATTTCATGTTCTACCTCAGTTTTCACATCGGTCGTATGGGGTTAACGATTCCTGTGTACCTCTCATAAGGTTCTTGGAGAGGAAAAATCAGGCAAAGTCAGTGAAAATATTCATTAATCAGTAAAAAGCTATATAAATGTGAGACAGTTACATTTTATTAGCAGTCTTTGCAATCACAACTAAAGTTATTCTATTTAAGCTAATACATAGTAGTAATATACATTGTATATTATTTTATAACAACGTTTCCCCTGTGTTAGCCTTATCTCATCAGCCAGATGGTAACTTATTGAGGGAAGGGACTCTGTCTCATGTTAGTAAATACCATTGCCTCCACCAACATACTGCTGAGTTCTAGGTAATTACCAGGTTGGTTGATGATTCTGCTTTCCATCAGAGTGGCCCACATCTCAGATAAGACAACAAGAGTCCACGAGATTCCCAACAATGCAATTCACGGTGGATTGTCTGTCTTAACGGTATAACTATGGCCAACCAGATTAGCCTGTGGTTGCCCTGCGTGAAGATCCCAGTTTGGAATCCAGCATGGTGGCTCGGTTCCCAGAGCAAGTGTCCCAGGAGAGCCAGGAGTTCCGCAGGACCTTTTATAATCTAGCCTGGGCGTCACATAGCACCACTTCTGCCGTAGGCTATAGGGAGAGGCAGCCACAAAGATTCACCAATGCCCAAAGAGGGGACGAAGACCCTCACTTCTTCATGTAGCTGGGGAAGGGCGGGGAAGGTGGCAGCGCTCTAGGAAAGAGGCTGGCGATTTTTCTTAAATTGCCAAAGAGTGCGTATTTCAGACCTGCCGGCCAGAAGGTCCCTGTTGGAAATACTCACCCTGCCATTGCACCGTATCAGCAGCCATAGACAAGATGTGGGCATGGCTACGTTTCAATAAAACTCGAATCACAAAAACAGGCGGCTGGCCGGAGAGCCAGAGTTTGCCAAGGCCTGTTCTCGGGGAACATGTATGACGGGAGAGGTTGCAGCCAGTTTTGAGAAATGTAATCTGCTGCAGTCCACTCTCTGCTCAGAGAGAGATGAGTCTTTCCTATTATTTTGAGGTCGTAGGTATGGAAAGACTCCTCTGAGTGTGTCAGGGAACAGGCTGGCTCCTAGAGCCTTGGGAAACTTGGACGAGTTCTCGGGGCTTCACCATGGGCATGGTCCAGGCGGCAGCACAAGCGAAGCCGAACGCTTATTTAAGTCAATGAAATCCTCCTCCGGTCACCTTTCCCACCTCCTCCCCATCGCACAGCAAAGCACGCTCAGGGTGTTACCAGGTGAGACTGGAAGTGCAGGCGTACCTGTGTGGCCGTGGCCCCCGGCTGGGAGGTCTTTGTCTTTGGCGGTCTCACCCAGGAGTCTGCTCTCCTCTGGTGCTCCAGGCCTGTGGCCTTCACCTGCCATTCAAGAGTCCTGGACCTGGGTTTGCTCAACATCTTAGTGCCATCAGGATTGCTTGGGCACTCCCAGGAGCAGAATCCGTGACCAACCAAATTGCAGGAAGGTACCAGGGAAACATGTAAAGGCTAAAAAGTAAAGCAGGCCGCCTCCAGCTAGTCAGGGAGCGCTAGGCTTGGATGCTGGATGCCAGGTCTCACCTGGAGACGAAAGGGAAGAAAAAATGGCCAACGCAAGAGTCTCCGGGACGCGGCCCTGAGCCCCGGGCTGGTTGCTGTAGCTCCCTGAGTGCCATCGAGTGGCCCCTCGTATGTGTCCCTTATGCAGGGGTCTTCGGGTGCTGAAAGCTCGGTTCTGTTCCATCGCCTCAGTTAAGTCAAGAGATGAACTTCCCTTCGTTTCCTTTTCCTCCATCTGTCTCAAGTGCCGCTTTAATTCTGTTTTTTTTTTTTTTTAATATGTTCTCTCTCCTATCCTTCACCTCCCCTTTATCCCAGCACATTCCTACCTGCCTCCCATCTCTTGCACAGAATGGCCAGAACCAGAGGCCTTATGCCCACAGCAAGCTCATAACAACAGGCAGGGGCTGAGGATTTGAGACAGAGCTCCCTCGGTGGTGGGGGACGCCGGCTGTTTAGAGTGGGTGGACGCGCCGTGCCTTTCCTGAAGCCTCTGACTACCTTAGTTAGGGACGCGGTGTGGCCACGGGTCCCGGAAGAAGCTCTGACCACTGTTCCTTCTGAGAGGGGCCACAGGGGAAGGAAAGGGGAAACAGCTCCTCTACAAACTCGGGACTTTGTCTCATTTCCTGTGACTTGCTGAGCCTTTTCTCCTCCCACAGAAGTTTTCTGTGATTGACTGACTTCCTTATTGAATTAAATATATTTTTCTCCTACATTTGAGTATATAATGACAAACATAAGCAGAGTGGAAAAGACCATGCAATTCTTTCCCGTCTAAGTCTGTGTGTGAACAGATCTGGTGAAATTTCAAAGGCAAGGTTAACTTTCATGTGGCCTCTTGGTAGGAGATTTCATAGGTACTGGGATCTGGGTCTCGAACACAGATTCACTGCAAGCCAGACGTCTGTGGAAGATGCGCTCCATGGCAACAGCCACACCCCAGCCCTCTGCTGGCCCATCCCCCTGTTAGGAGTCCCCTGGGGGGCAGCAATGACTTACTGAATCATTTTGGCCCATACCTGACAAGCAGGTACTGACGCCGGGCTGGCGGGAAAAGCAGCCTCATCATGGAGCAAACTGGATGAGGCCTGGCATGATGCCGGAGAAGGTCAGAAGGGGGATCCTCTTCCATCCACCCATGCCTTCAGGGACGCTGTTACCTGGCGCGTGGGAGGCCTCTAGGCAGGAGGGGAGCCAAAACGTGGGATAAACAGGGGGTCGCTGGCATCAGCCAATCAGAGTGAACCCGCCACAGAGGCTGGGACAGTCCTAAAGGTTCCCGCTGTGCCCAATGCTGAATCCTAGGGTGGTCCTGGGTGTCTGGGGAGGATGGCGTTTCCTGGGTGGTGGGAGGGTACTGGGGGACTGGGTTGGGTCTCCTACGGAAGTATTTCAGTGTTTTAGCAGCTGGTTGGCTGAGTTGTCATGTTTCCACTGAATGGCAGCTCTGCCTGAACATGCTGTATGCCCTGGGCAGGGTCAGTGGTCACAGGCTTTTCTCTCCACCATGTGGCAATTCCCAGATCAGCCTGGAAGCTCAAACATGCTACTTAGACTCAGTTAATAAGAGGCACCCATTTGGGAATTTAAGGTAAAACGAGAGATGCAACTGGCAAAGACGGTGAGAGTGGTTTGGGCAGCGGCGGCAGCGATTGCTCATCTCTTTGGGCACAGGGAGGCATTTAACAGTAGAGCTGGCAGCTGTGTTGAGACTTGGTTCACACCACTCTCACATCTACTGTGTCCTCAAGCCCTGCAGTCAGCCAAACTGAAGTCTGAGTCTTTACGGTGTGCTCTTGGGCAAATTCCTTGTGTCTGTAACCCTCAGCAACTTCCTCTGAAAAACTGGCCTCGTGATATTACCTACCTCAGAGGGAGACTCAGGTAGAAATGAGAATTTTGGCCAGAAGAAAAGTGGAGTGTGGACTCTTCCACCCAATATTCTGAACATCCCGCATACCTCACTGTAGCAGTTTGGCAGTTTGATGTAGTTATGAATTCTAAAAATAGATATTGGATCATGCTGTAAACTGGTCTGCTAATCTGGACATGATTAAGTTATGATTAGGGTGTTGACTGGGCCACGTCAGTAGGGCGTTGAGCCCCACCCCTTGGTGGGTGGGGGAATCAAATATAAAAGGCAAAGCAAAGGACAGAGGGAGCAGTTCTAATGTTAGAGTTTTGATGCTGGAGCCTGGGGAGGCGAGCAGACAGAGGTGCTTTGTCATGAGGAAGGAGAGAAAGGCCCCAGGATAGAGATGAGCCATTCACCTGAGAGTTCACAGCTGGCCTTGTGGAGCAAAGCAAAGCCTAGAGAGCCTCAAAGTCTATAGCTGAGCTTGTGGAGGAAGCAGATGAGCTAAGCCCGGAGAGAAACTCAGCCCCGGGAAGAGAGGAACCCAAGAAGCCTGAACCCTAGCAAACGTTGGCAGCTGACTTGCTCCAACACGTGGCAATGGATTTTGGCCTGGTAACTGTAAGCTTCGACCCCAAATAAATACCCTTTTAAAATGCAACCAATTTCTGGTATTTTGCATCAGCACCCCTTTGGCTGACTAATACAGAATTCGGTACCAGGAGTGGGGTAGTGCTTTTGCAATTACCAAAATGTTGGAACGGTTTTATAAATGCGTAAGGGGTATATTTTGGAGGAATTGTGAAATGCTTGATGGAAAAGGCCTAGATCACATTGAAGAGACTGTTGATAGTAATATGGATGCTAAAGAGGTTTTTTTTTATGATGCCTTAGAAGTAAATGATGAAACTATTATTGGAAACTGGAGGAAACGTGATCCATGTTTTAAAGTTGCGGAGAACTTAGCAAGATTAACTCCTGGTGTTATATGGAAGACAGAATTTGAAAATGGCAAACCTGAGCATTTAGCTGAATAACTTTCCAAAGTAAACCGGGAGAATGTGGCTTGGCTTCTCCTTGCAGCTTATAGCAAAATTCTAGATGAAAGAAATACACTAATGACTGAACTCTTGGACACAAAGAAAACAGAAATGGATTCCAGAAATTCCAAGCCTCTGAAAATTGAGCTCCCAGACAATAGTGCCCCATTTGTAGACTTAACTAAACTTGGAACTTGTAAATCAGGATTGAAGATGCAGTTATCTCGGAAAGACTTATGGAAAGTCTTACTGTCTGATGCCTTGGATCCCTGCTTTCTGCATGCTAAACCAACAAAGTTTTTGAGAGAACTGTATGAACAAAACCACTGTCAGCTTGGACAAAAGAGGACATGGAAAGGAAAGATTGAAGGAGAAACAGCTTTAAGAAGAAACCCATGGAAGCTGAGATCTGGAATTAAGACATTGCCTTGGGCCAAGAGAGGAGTCCCACCCATGTGTACAGAGAGGGTGAATTTACCCCAGCAGTTGAAGAGGGTGGATGTTCCCACCCGATGTTCTGGGAGAGTTTTGCCTCCCCAGGGTGCAGAGAGGGTGAGCTTGCTTGACCAACAACAGGGCCCAATTACCTGGCCGAGTTGACACATTAGCCTAACCTTCACACCTACACACTAGTTGCTAATTGTCTCATGAACTTCCACTTTTAATAAACCTAAAAGATGAAGACAAACTGCAGAAAAAGAAAAACTTACACAGGTTCCAATTCAACATAAAAATACTAGGGACTACTTTGCAGTTTTTTACAAGAGTGCTTGGAGAATTAAAGGCATGAAATATCATTATTTCAATTGTTGTTAGCTGTTACCACCGTGGTCTAGGTTGCAGGGACAGGAAGACTTTAATAATCAAGTGGATGAGAAGACCCGCTCTGTGGGTAGCACTCAGCCTTTTCTCCCAACCCCTCCTGTCATTGCCCAACGGGCTCATGAACAAAGTGGCCACAGAGGTAGGGATGGAGGTTATGCATGGGCTCAGCAACTTGGGCTTCCACTCACCAAGCTGGACCTGGCTACAGCCACTGCTGAATGCCCTGAGGTGATCAGCCTGCTACCTAGTGATTGCTTGGTTACATTGTACCTGTGATTTGTTTAAACCGCCACAAAGCATTGTTTCTGATCAAGGAACCCATTTCACAGCAAATGATGTGCAGGAATGGGCACATGCTCATGGAATTCATGTTCCCCATCATCCTAAAGCAGCTGATTGATAGAACCATGGAATGGCCTTTAGAAGACTTAATTATAAGCACCAACTAGGTGGAAATACCTTGCAGGGCTGGGGCAATGTTCTCCAGGAGGCTGTGTATGCTCTAAATCAGCGTCCTCTCTATGGTGCTGTTTCTCCCATAACCAGGATTCATGTGTCCAGGATTAAAGGGGTGGAAATGGGAGTGGCACCACTCACTATTATCCCTAGTGATCCACTAGGAAAATTTTTGCTTCTTGTCCCTGCAACCTTAAGCTCTGCTGGTCTACAGGTCTTAGTTCCAAAAGGAGGAGTGCTGCCACCAGGGAACACAGCAATGATTCCATTGAACTGGAAGTTAAGACTGCCATCTGCCACTTTGGGCTCCTCATGACTCTGAATCAACAGGCAAAGAAGGGAATTACTGTACTGGCTAGGGTGATTGATCCTATCAAAGGGAGACAGAACTGCAACTACACAAAGGAGGTAAAGAAGAGTTAGCCTGGAATGCAGGAGATCCTCTAGGGCGTCTCTTAGTACTACCATGCCCTGTGATGAAAGTCAATGGGAAACAGACACAACCCAATCCAGTCAGGGCTACCAATGGCCCAGAAATTTCAGGAATGAAAGTGTGGGTCACCCCACCAGGCAAAGTACCATGACCAGCTGAGGTGCCTGCTGAGGATAAAGGGAAATGGGAGGGGTAGTAGGGGAAGGTAGCGGTGAACACATACTACGACCGCATGACCAGTTACAGAAATGAGGGCTGTAGTGGCCATGGATATTTCTTCCTTGTTTTGTTTTGAGTATGATTATATATGTGTGTAAAACAAATATACTTGTTTTCTTCTCTGCCTTATCCTCTTATCATATGATGTAAGTTGTATTAGTTTCATGTAGTAGTATTTAAATTATAGGATATCAACTTTAAGAGTGAATATTACCCAAGGACTTGCTCCCTCTTCTGGAGAGATTTAGTGCATTTCTGGTTGTATGTAGGACAGGAGAGTATTGTTAGGTAAAAATTATGTCAATTATTTTTTACTTAGAGATTAAGTATGGTTTGATATGGTGTATATGGCTGCCAAGTTGACATGGTATGGACTGTGATGGTTAGGCTTATGTGTCAACTTTGCCAGGTATGGTGCCCAGTTGTTTGGCCGAGCAAGCACTGGCCTAATTGTTACTGTGGGGACATTTTGTGGACTTAAATTACCAGTAAGTGAACTGCTGCATCTATGACTGATTACATCTGTAGTTAACTGAGGAGATTACCTTCAGCAATAAGAGATGTCTCAACCAATCAGCTGAAGGCATAAGGAGAACTGGTTCTTTCAGTCTCAGAAGAGAGAATTCTCATCTCTACTTCAGCCAGCCAGATTCTCCAGGGGAATTTATCGAGGACCTTTATTAGAGTTCCTGGCTTGCAGCCTGACCTATGGAATTTGGACTTGTGTATCCCCACAGTTGCATGAGACAATTTTATAAAATCTCATAATATTTACAGATATCTCCTGTTGGTTCTGTTTCCCTAGAGAACCCTGACAAATATGCTCCTTTTTGCACACACTAACATTTCTCCAGAATCTCCACAATATCACTAAAACCCTGCGGGGCAGAAATTAAAGCCATTCTTTGCCTAGAGTTGAAGAGAAAAGGCAAAGGACGAGATTTTAGGTTATGAGCCCTGGACGTGTATGTAGAAAGGTGAGCAGCTGTTTCTATACCCTACTATTGCCCTGCCCTCCGGTGGACTTTTACTGGCCTCTTTGAGGGTACAGCAGGTGTTGTTGCATTCTTATATGGCTCACCTTGCAAGGAGTTAGGTGAGCCTGGAGAATCCTGCAAAGTGAGAGGAGCCTCAAGAAGCCATCCCATAAAGAACCAACAGCTAACGTCTGTACAGCACTGTGAGACCTCAAAACATGCTCACCTAAGATTGATGACCCTGGAGGACCTAAGCTTGATGGCCCTGGAGGACCTAAGCTTAATGACCCTGGAGGACCTAAGCTTGATGACCCTGGAGGACCTAAGCTTAATGACCCTGGAGGACCTAAGCTTGATGACCCTGGAGGACCTAAGCTTGATGACCCTGGAGGATCTGTGTCTGTGGGCTAGGTGGCATCATTATCCCTGTTTTAAAGATGAGGAAACTGAGGCTCAAAGCACTTAAGTTTTCCAGCCAAGGTCATCCAGCAAGCTGGTAAGGGATGAAAATGGAACTTGAACCCAGGCCTTTCAACTCCAGGTGTTTTCAGAATACTAGTTCAGGTGCATTTCTTGAGATTTGCTCACAGGGAATAGCCTGAGTGGTGGCAGTCATGTTTCTTCAGCTATATCAAAGCAGTTCGGTAAAGGGAATTCACACCATCTGATCCCAGCTGGATCCCTTGGAGTGCCCAGAAAGGACATAGAAACTCCCAGGTGTCAGTAAGAGGCTCGGGGAGTGTCCGTCACAGGCCTGAGGAGAGAGACTTGGGTCTCCAGCACCACATGTAGTGGTCACTAATCAGATTCCCCTGGGGCAGGTGAAACAGCCCTCCAGGGTCTTCATTTCCTGCCTGTTATGATTCTTGGGGCAAATTTAACTCCTCAAGGACACCAGTGCTGGGAAAACGGAAGCCTCATGTACGGGCAGGAGGGAGAGGGTCCTGGGCGCAGAAGCGCGTAGGGTTGCCGTATATCACTGTCTCCCTGCATCTGGTCAATTCAGGGGCATGAGCACAACTGGATTCCTAAAACTCACCAAGGCTGAAGACCCACACTGACCAGTGGCAAGTTCACCAAGCCTGGGCCATCCTGCAGGCCTCCAGGAAGCCTAGTTTTGCTACCACCCTTTTGTGTTCTGCATACAATCACAGTCTGGAAGGAGTAGAAATGCTCAGAATGAAACAAACCTTGGAAAAGGTGGCCTGAGTTCACAGGTGATCCCCAGAGGAGAAGCACAGAGGGATGAGGTACTCTGCAGACAGGAAAGTTGACTGTTGTGACAAGTGCGTAGCAGCATTAAAAGTGCCTGACATTCTAAACAGGTAAAAACAAAAACAACAAATAACAGAGCCTGAAATGACACATAACTATACAAGATGAGAAAAGTACCTCAGGATCAAGATTGGAAGAGAGAATGGAGATGTAAAAACAAAGACAGGTGATTATTGAATTCTTTGTGAAAATGTTTTAAATACTTTTAATGTTTGTATTAATCATTTTCTTATGATAATGCTGCGTGACAAATAACCCCCAAACTCATAGTAGCTTATAACAAGTACTTATTTCTTGCTCATGCTTTTGCAAGGTGTCTGTGGTCAGACGTGGTGAGCTTGGTTGGCTGTATTCAAGACTTCAGGTTAAATTCGGGTCTGCTCTGTGTAGCTCCATTCTGGGACGCTGACTGAAGTTTCCACAGTGACCTGTGGTGTGACTTTTTAAAATGACAGAGTTCGCAGGATCAAGGAGGGCAAGTGGAAACATGTAATGCCTCAAGGGGTGTGATCTTGGAACTGGAATGGGTCACTTCTGCCCACACTAAATTGACCACAGGAATTCATGTGGCAAAACCGTGGCAAGGGAGGGGAGGGAAGGAAGAATTAAGCACAGATAATGCAATCTATGACAAAGTTGGTCCACTAATCATTTTTAAAATTAAAACACAATGTAATGAAGAGTCCATTAAAAGTCTTTTTCTAATTAACAATAAGTTTATAATTACAATAACAATGACAATGACACAGCTAAAATATTCGAACACTTACTATATGCCAAGCATTGTTATAAGTACCTCAAATGTATAAACTTATTTAACCTCAAAACAAAATAGTATCTATGAGGTAGAAACTATTGCTTTTTCCAACTTAAGGATGAGGGAACTGAGACCCAGAGAGGTTAAGCCACTTGCCTAAGCTCACACAGCATAGTAGAGCTGGGATACGGCCTCACAGAGTTCTGTTTCCAGAGACTGAGCTCTGCTAACTACTGGGCTCCATGACCTCCCTCATATTCAATGCTGCGTTTCTTTCCCTTGAGGCTCTCCAATACATTTGGATCATCTGTCCACATCAGGCAGGAAAATGTCATTTTTTATAACAGCCTCCACCCTTACGTGACCTAGCGCCTGAACACCTCCTTCCTCATCTCAAATCATTCTCTCTTTCACTCCAGCCGTACTGACCTTATTTCTGTTCCTGAACACTCTGCTGGACCTTTTGCCAGATCTTTGTCTAGATGCACATTCTTGTCATCAAGTCTGGGCTTAAAAGTGAAGTTCCTCAGAAGGGTTTTCTCCTGCCACCCTACCAGATCATCTCACTCCCGCCTTAGCCACTTTTTCTCTCATCACATTGTTTCATTTTTATTCACACCTTTATCTCTATCTGAAATTATCCTTTAACTTTATCTATTTTTTCTTTGTCTATCTCTGTCCTTCTAGACTGTATACCCCATGAGAGAAGGTACTTTGTTTTGTTCATGGCTGCACTCTCAGTACATAAGATGGTTCATGGCACATAATCGTCAAATCAATAAGTATTTCTTGAGTAAATGAATAAACTTCTCAGTCTTCCATGACATTAAGTGGACTTTCCAGAATCACCCAGTCTCCAGGTCTCCTTCTGTCTTCTAGAGAGTACAGAGAACTCTGGAGACATCAAATCCATACAGGGACAGAAAGATACAATAGAAGCCAAGATTTTTGTCTTTGAGTGTTAGTCATTGTGTTTGGAGGCAAGTGAAATCCTCCCTTCCATTCAGGAAGAAAGGTCAGAGGGGAGATAGTCACCAAAGCTGCATGAAGAGTGGATGTAAGAGTCGAGCTCCCATAGCTTTGTTTTCATAATGATTATTTATCGCGTTGAAGGAGGTTGGATAAATCTGAGCCTGTCTGATAAAGATGCTACTTCAGTTGTCTGCGTTTGGGTTAGATTTGAGCTGCTCGGCCACCTGGAAAGGTTGAGGGACTTGCGCCAGCCGGTCTCCACCCAGAGGCAGGCGCCTCGCTGCTCTGCTGCCTCTGCTTCATGGGCTGAGGGTCTATCCTTTTGAAGTTGTATGGGAGGAATTGGATTCTGAATTGGTTTCTATTTTCTCATGAAACCGTCTAGGAGACTAAGCTGGGGGATAAATCACTAACTTCTGAAGCACCGTTTTAACCACAGTGTACAATGTACAACCCAGAGTGTAGTCCCAGACTGTGCGGGCTGATGATCTGGCTGCATTCCCCACCTCACATCACAGGCACATGAGAAATGCTGCTTCCTTTCTGGGGAGTCAGGGAATTTGGTGGGATAGCTGACACCAAAATGTCTACATTCTTAGACCTTGCCTCTGTTTTGGAAGTGACTGGTTAGACAAGAAAATCCCTAATGATTTAGACATTC
>JAQZBX010093154.1:0-12186 GCA_029593785.1 Cabassous unicinctus
TAATATCAGTTTAGGATTTTATTTAATAATGGCTTCCTGGAATTAACTATTTAAATATTTCAGTTTACAAAATGCCTTTGCAAACTTTTTATAACCTTAATCTACTTTTACTTTTAAATATGCTTATTAAATTACAATTAACAACCAATGAAATTTACTTTTATTCATTTAAGTTTGGTCTTATATTTCTTATTTTTTAAAAAGATTTATTCATTTGTTTCTGCCCCCCACTCATTGTTTTTGTGCTCTCTCTCTGTTCTCTGAGTTCTTCTGTGTCTGCTTGTCTTCTCTTTAGGTGGCAGCGGGAACTAATCTGTGACCTTCTGGAGTGGGAGAGAGGTGCTCAATATCTTGTGCCACCTCAGCTCCCGCGTCTGTTGCATCTCTTATTGTCTCTCATCTGTGTCTCTTTTTGTTGCATCATCTCACTAGACCAGCTCTCCATGTGGGCCAGCACTCTGTGCAGCCAGTTTGACTTTCACCAGGAGGCCCTGGGAATCAAACCCTGGACCTCCTAATTTATTTTATTAGTATCCTGTAAACCTAGGGATATTACACTCAAGCTAAATAACATTAGAACAATAATAGTTTAAGCAAGAAATGTTTTTTTTTTCTTCCTTTATCTACAAGAGGCTAAAGCCTTTTTTTAAAATAAAATTTTAAAATTGTGAATTTCCTTAAAAGCATACTGACTGTGAGGTTCTGGGATATATATTATAATTGTAATAATTTAGAAAAGATTTTCTCATGCCTTTCAAGGACTTTTTTTTTTTTTAACTTACTGAAATTTGGTAATTGGATTAATTACTTTCATTTTAAGGCTCTTAAAAGGTTTAAATTGGGAGATTACAAGACAAACTATGACTTTTAATTCCCCAGCTTACATTTCTCTATTTTATTGCACCTAGCTTTTCCCCCATTCTTCTTCTTTTTCCTTATCTGAGGAGGAGTCCATAGGGTCCCATGCCATAAGTTACCACCCAAGGGTGGTTAATATCTTCCAGACCTGGACTCAAAGCAGCCTATGGCCCATAGCCTGATCATATCTACAAGCTAGGGATTCTAACATCATTATTTGGTGCCGGCAATTGGTTAAATAATTGTTTATCTTTGCCTGTGCCAGGAACATGTCCTTTTCTAACCTTAATTTTTCTTCTAAGGGGCACACAGAGGCCTTTTTCACTTTTTCTGCCTTAGTAGCCACCTGCTACTCATAACAGGGGCCATGCAATAGCCACCAATATCTGGCAGTCTCTCTTTTTCTTATTTAAATGCAGCTTTTTGTTAACTGCTGTAGTATAGCCAGTATACCTGCAGAAGTTTTCAGGGCATCCCCATATTCTTTTAGCACTCCCTACTCATCTTGAAGGGTAGCCACCCCTCCCCACATGGACATCATAGGCCAAACCAGGACTTCCCCTGTGGATTCTCCTTTCCCTGAGCTCTGCTTGTTACTGCCAGTGTTCCTTCAATCTCCTGGCTGGCTCACCAATTGTTGCAACCTAACTCCTGAAAGGCATGGGTCTGGGCAACTGCAAGACCAAAGAATGCACTCAGCAATGTGTTAGACATGAGCTTTATTTACTGGGACTTAAGGACATGAGAGTTTCTTTCTAGTGGCAGAGGTCCAGAGAATGAAAATAGTGCACTGCAAAGAGGTGGGAAAATGAGGGACAATATATACAGTCTCAGAACAAGAACATTTCATAACAGAGTTTTTGCTAGAGTCACCATGAAGCACAAAAATGGTGCTGGTGTTATTAATTGTACAACCTGGAGAAAATTAGTCTATGACTCTATCTTTACATTGTTTCTCTGTGGGGATGTTTGTTACATTTTAACTTCTGTACTTTGGGTATGCAGGTGGCTGTGTGTTGCATGCTGAGTTTTCCTTAAGGGGATCCAGAGCAAGGGTACTCATTGGACCCCCACACATGGAAATGAAAGGATTTGAGAAAGAAAAAAATACAAGACCAAAATATTAAAGCTTCACTGTACAATAAAAAACATAACTAGAAAATAAAATTTATTCACAACATTAAATATTCTTAAGTGCAGAAATTTAGCAAGATAAACAGAATAAATTTGTTTGGAGAAAGCAATTTTGTCATTTTTTTTTATTATATTCAATTTATGTTTTCAGCAAAGTAAACTCTAGTACATTAAAAAAGAGGAAACATAAGTGAAGAATATGGTTTTGGGTCAAGAGATCATGGTTTGCATTTTGATTTGATTCCTCACAATTTTCGCTTCTAATTCTAGTGCAGATTTTAAGAAGCAGAATTGGATTAATGCATACATTTTACAATTTGAAAAATGCCTATTCAAACAGTGAGAAGAATATTAAGGTATTTTTTACTGATAAAGAGGTATTCTTGCCTCTATAAAGAGGCAATTCATTTGTTTAGTGATTATGCAATGGTAATGAAACACTGTGTTATTATCAGAGTCCATGAAAGTTAGTGTCTCTGTGAATACAAGCTCAAGAAGAAGACGATAAAGATACAAAAAAGCCACAATTAACCTTTGTGGGTATCAGAATCTTTAGTCTGTATTATCACTACCTGACCATTAAACATATGGAAACTACTCCAGTAAACAACCAGGTAAAACACTCATGTGTTTGCAACCCCTAAGTCAACTTGTTTATCAGGAGGCTTATAAAAACAAATAGAAGCATTAGTGTAAGGATGTGTAAACAAGGGTCTAAAATTACCAAACACTGTCCTCATGGACTTAAATTAAGCCTCTTCTCAAATGGTCTTTACTTCCTAGAGATATAAAGTATTGGTTCTATATGATTGAAAACCTCATTCATAGGTAGCATGCTATATTTTATCATTTAGCCTTTATTCTTGAAACTGTCCTCTCCATGTTATGTTATAATCATTCATTTACTTACTTTACTCCCATCTAGCCTACATGTTTCACATGGCTTGATCTTACTTATCTTTAATACACAGTGACTGTTATAAAATATATATTACTGAATTTCTGGTTAATTTTGCTCTGTTTTGTTTATTTAAGACAATTTATATCTGCAAGGGTAAGTTAGACACAAAATTTGGTATGATTTGCCTTATTCATAAATTATATAGGTTTCAATGTGACCTTGAAAACCTTTGAGAACTTATATTTTCTCTTTGCAATACTAATTCTATTGCTGTAAAGAAGTGTATAGTGAGAGAAAAAGAAAGTGTTTTTTCAGAAAAAGAGTAGATATAGAAAACTTAATCCGATCAACTACTTTCAGTTTCTGATGTTATAATTAGTGTAAAATAATATTAAACAAATATTCTTCTATCTTCATAACTGAACATTACAATATTAATTGGTGATTTTGCACTGATTAGTTAAGATTCTCTTTAGAGCACCTTAACTTCTTTATTCCTCAAACTGTAGATCAGTTGATTCAACAAAGAGATAACGGGGGTGTAGAACACAGACGCCATTTTATCAATATCGAAAGTATGGTTGGATTTGGGTTGTAGGTAAATAAAAAATAGGGTACCATAGAACACAACTACTGATGTCAGACTGGAGCCACGGGTAGAGAAGGCTTTGTACCTTCCCTCAGCTGAGTTCACTCTGAGGATGGACACAAAAATAAACGTATAGGATACAAGAACAATTAAGAGGCAAGGGAACAAATTACAGCCTGATAAGGTCAAAATGATCACTTCTAATTTATGTGTGTCAGAACAGAGTATGGATATAAGAGGGAGACAATCACAATAAAAATAACTGATGATGTTAGAACCATAAAAGAACAATGTAAATAACTTAATTGTGACAAATAGGGCCACAAATTTTCTGTAGAGAAATGAAATAAGTACTAGAGCCCGTCGTACTTTCTCTGACATGATGACCACATAAAGAAGAGGTTTGCAGATGGCCACATAGCGATCGTAGGCCATTGCCGTAAGAATAAACAGTTCACTGACAATGAAAAACTCAAAGGTTGCTAATTGAGTGGCACACTGATTGTAGGAAATTGTATTTTTTTTTTTTTGGAACAAAGCTTACCATCATTTTTGGACCAACAGCAGAGGAATATCCAAGATCAGCAATGGACAAATGCTAAGGAAAAAGTACATGGGCGTGTGGAGCTTGGAATCCAAATGGGTCAAAATAATCATGCCCAGATTGCCTATCACTGTGATCAAGTATCTGACAAGAAAATTTGCAAAAAGGGGGCCTTGCAGCCCAGGTCCATGATATCCATGAGAATAAATTCAGTCACTTGGGTCACTGCAGTGTGATTACGTTTTTCCATATGGATCATCTTGGGAAACTGTGTAAAGCACAAAATCAGTACTTGTTGTAGTTGACATGCTTTCTCTGAGAGAACATAGAACATAGTGTACAAGCTCTCGGGGAATATTCTCTGTCTCAAATTCTAAATATAGTTTCCGCAACCCATCATTACAAATCTACATACATCAACATTCAATTCAAGTATGTCTTAGAGACGGATAAATGTTTTTATGTGTCTGTTTTCATGCATCTGCAGAGACTTACTTCTTTTCACCCAAAGTCCTTTTAAGTATGTCAAAGGAGATTATTATATTTCAGCTTTTACAAATTTCGAGTAATTTGTAAAACACACCTCTACACCTCAACCATAATCCTTAACTTATTCACAATTATTGCACCCATTTAAAGTAACAAGGCATAAAAAGACTTTCCAAACTATTGTTGAAGTGAGGAATCAAGTGGTAATTAGGAAAATTCTGACCATTAAAAAGGGGTTTTAATAATTCTCACTATGAAATTGGCTTCTTATAACAATATAAATCTGAGGTTATAATATGTTGATTTTTGAATTCTGTTAATAATTTCATAGTCTGCATCCATCTGCCTGTTGTTTCTGCAGATTGAATCACTTCTTCAGAATTATGCCCCCTGTGGAGCTCATGTAGCTCAGTGATTGTGTTTGCACTTCACATAAATGAGGCCCCAAGTTCAATTCCCAGTAGTTCCTAAAAAAAATCATACTGAATTATCCCTCAATCATACTTACTTCTTCTGCACAACAAGGACTTAATCATTTTGATTATTCTTGAACACTTAATTGAGATTTATGTAAAAAGGCAAAGTAAAAATGAGAATACAAATGATTAGGCACTACTATTTGAGATCTCATTATGTGCCAGGCACTTTTTAAAGCACTTTCCCTTAACTCATGTGATCCCTATAATAACAATAGGAAATGGGTAGTGTTTCTAGCCTCATTTGAAACTAAGGAAATAGAGGCATAGGCAGTTAAATAACTTAGCCTAGATCACTCATCTAATAAGTGGTGGAGTCAGTATTCAAATACAAGCATTCTGCCTTGAGAATAGGTTTTCGTAAACATAACATGCTGCCTCTCCATTTAAGGCACACTCAGTAGACAGGAAGTAAAGAGTGTAACAAGAAGGACACCTGGAAATAAGGATAGACCAAGATCCATGTTGAAATAAATGACTGAAGCATAAAATAATTTGGAAACAAAGGTGTTAAAAGTAATGCAAAAGCACTGTATAAGAAGTCTATCCTGAATATTAACTCTATTGATGAAAAAAAGATTTCAATCAAAGAAACAGTTTTGAAGAGCATAAGCTTTTCAAGATATTAGAGATGGCCAGTTTGTGCTCTATGTCCTGAGAAAGTTTCAAAGACCTATGCTTTATACTCACCTTAATGGAGAATCAGCTTTGGCCTCCTTCAGTTTTAAACCTCATTCTTGCAGGAAGGATTTAAGGGTTTGTTTAGCCCTTTGAGGCTCATTTTATTTAAGTTTTACTTTGAATCAAGGATAAAGACAAGGCATACAATTACTTCAAGGGAGAGTGTCTTGGATATCTTTTAATTATTCTCTGAAAATCCCATTAGGAAAAAGTTAAAAGTGTTTTGTACCTGATTCTAACACTAAATAAATTTTACAATATTACCAAACACTGGACATCAGAAATACGCCTCTGTTAGTGACTGAGATATACAGCATCATTAATATGGCAGGTACACTACACACAAACACATACACACTCTCATGAAATGCATAAGTAAATGAAAGAATAACTTCCCAAAAAGAAATTATGCAATATTTAATATAAGCATCCATTAATAGGGATTTTGCTGGATATAGATTGCAGGTTGACATAAGATAATATGGTGTGCTTTGTATTGCTTCTGTTGTGGCAAATGAAACTTAGATGATGAGAAACCCAAGCATGCACTCAGAGAGGCGGAGGAACAAAGTTTTATTATGTGTGGGCCCAGAGGAAGTCAAGTCTCCAAATTCTGAGCCCTAGACATCAGGTTTCTCTTTGTTGGCTAGTGGGTTGCTGGGCAAGCAGGCCAATTCCTGAAGCAAGCAGGCAGGAGGGGGTTACAGAAGCAAATCTGCCAGTTTAGCTTATCTTCTAAAGCAGAGGGCTTCACAGAGGAGAGGAGTAGAGTTGTTAACTTTGTGGATTTCATACAAAAGGGGGAGGAGGATGCTTAACTCCCTAAGTTGTGGATTCCTTGGGAGCAAGAGAGGAGGGGCAGCTATTTTCTCAAAGCTGTGGCTTTGTGCTAACAAGGAGAGAGTGCTGTTAAAGAGGCAGCAGCAATTTTTCTTATCATTTCTGCCAAGAAATCTGTGGTTATTCTTTTCTTTGTTCCTCTGTTTGCAGTGTATCTTTTAACTCTGGATACCTTTAAGGATTTCTCTTTAGCCTTGGTTTTCAGAAATTTAATTGTGATGTGCTTTGGCATTGTTTCCTTTCTATTTTTCCTGTCTGGTTTTCTTTGAGCCTTATACCTCTGGGATTTTACATTTTTTGTTTTAAGAAGTTGGAAATATTATTGCCAAGAATGTTTTTTTCTGCCCCCTTCTATTCTTTTCTCCTGGGCGTGAATTTAAATAATAATAATAATAATGTTAGTTGCCTTCTTCATTATTTGCTACATGTGTAAAATACTGATAAATGTCAAAATGATGGTTTTATTTTTTAGATTATTACTGTAAGGAAGTTAGTCTTTACCACAAGTGAGTCATTTTTGAAATGTGCATTTTTAAATGAGTGACTTTTACAGATACCTCATAATAAATTGTACTGCTGCATTTCAAAAAAAACATAGGGGATGATGTGGGATAGCTAGTGAGGTACTTGGGAATCCCTTATATTTTAGATGTAACTTTTTTATAATCTAAAATCTTTTTAACAAAAAAGTTTATCATATTAAAAATATTTCAAGTATATTTGCCTTGGCCATAGTTTATTAGAAAGATATTGAAAATATTGAATATAATGAATATCAAATACAAATGTTGAATATGTTCTTAAAGACCCTGTAGAAGGCATTTTGCACCTCTTTGTTCCTTAAACTATAGATCAAATGGTTAAGCATGGGGAGACCTAAAGTGTAAAACACAGAGGCTATTTTCTCAGTATCAACAGAGTGACCAGATTTGAGCTATAGGTACATGAATAGTAGAGTCCCATAGAACACAACCACCACTGTCAGATGAGAGTCACATGTAGAGAAAGCTTTTTTCCTTCCCTCAGCAGTATTCAGTTGAGATATGGCTATCAGAATCAGCATGTAGGACACTAGGACTACCAGAAGGGAGGAAATCAAATTAAATGCTGAAAATATGATTGCCAACATTTCTAGTTCTTCAGTGTTTGAACACAGCATAGGTAACAAAGGAACTTCATCACAGTAGAAAAGACTTATGATATTAAGCCACAGAAAGTCAATATAAAAGTCTTAATGGTGTGCATCAGAGACTGAAAGGTGCTATAGAGGTAGGGGATACCCACAAACATATGACAAAGTCTCTGGGACATGGTAACATTGCAGAGCAGAGGGTTACAGATGAACACATAGCAGTCATAAGCCATGGCCGGCAACATGAAAAGTTCACTGATAATGAATACAATGAAGAAAGCCATCTGTGTGGCACAGGCATAATAGGAAATGGAATTTTGATCCACAACAAAATTTACCAGCATCTTGGGACAAATGACAGTAGAATTATCTAGATCAATGAAAGCCAGGTGTCTAATAAAAAAATACATAGGTATACACAGGCAAGAGTCCACTTTGGTCAGGATGATCATGCCCAGGTTGCCCACCACTGTAACCACATAGATGATGAGAAAGACCCCAAAGAGGGGAACCTGAAGCTCAGGGTGCCTTGTGACTCCCTGTAGAACGAATTCAGGCAGCACTGTCAGATTCTGTTGGCCCATTTTATCCAGTTAACTCTTCTGGAAAGAAACAGAATATTTGTTATTAGTTTTCACATAAGCTTTGTAGACAAAATGAAGATAGAAAAATAATCTCCATATCTGATTTTGAATTTAAATAACTTCTTCCCCAACCTGAGGGATCCGTATGAAACACATTTTGCACAGACACAAAATTGACTAAACTCTAAATAGAATCAGTACTATTTGGAGTATATCTATGCATACTAAAAATATATGGGTGTTAATACAGAAATATTATACTCTTATTTCATCTACGCAATGAAATCACAGTTTATCTTTAGTGTACTTGGTATTTACATGAGATTTCTTATGGCATTTTGATATCCTGAATGAAATATACACAGTGAAGATGATTCAAAAGAAATTTAAGTCTCAGGGCATGGCCAATGCCTTGTATGTGATCTTTGCTACATGGTCATACAGTAATTGGTTTTTGTGTATGTTGTGAAAGCATATGATCATAAACTTGACCAATAGAAAGCCACCTTCTTTTTAAAATTTTAATTTATGGATTTTAGTAATTATGTGACCATTATAGTTTCTTCATATCTGAAATTAGTTTTTGTTTAATTTTTCAATGAAGTAATATTCACATTTATACCCAAATTTACATTTAAAATTTTATTGCTCTTTTATTAAAAATCCCTCAACATGTATAAAATTCCAGTCCCATGAGAAATAGATGCATAATTGCAAAAATCTATGCTTTATATCAATATTAAGATATATAACTATTTAAATATTATGCTTATTTCCTCTAGTATAATATTGTGGAAAGAATAAGAGTTATAAGACATTTAAAATATTTACTTGTGCTTTTAGTATGTCATGTTTTGAAAACTATCAATTTATTTCGAGAACTTTACAATGAAGAATTTATAGAGAATAGTATTGTGATTTTCAAATATTTCCCTGGTAAATCCTGGTCTCTTCATTTCTACATTTTGACAAGGCAAATCAGTAAATCAAAGTTGGAAATGCTCTGACTGAAGCTAGTGAAGCAAGTTTAGCCCAATCTAGTTGGATTCCCTTGTAAACGTCTCTCATATTCAGTATGCACTCAATGAAAACCAAGGTTTCTGTAAGCATTATTTCTCAATTGGACTGGAAAATAGAGTTTAATATATCCAGTCACATAAAATGCAGGATAGAATTATTATAATGTGATAGAATCTCTAGATTTAGCCTTCACACCTGTTATGGTAGCCCTAAATATTGGAACAATTGTAGTCTAGAGTCACCAATATGAGGCAGTTGTCAAGGAGAGGTGATTTTCAGTGCTAAGCTGGCTAGAACTTTCAGGAAAGTGACAGGAAATCTAGGATTCTGTAAATTTTTGGTGTCTATTTTGCCAATACTGGGGTCAAGGCAATTCTTGAAATTGGAGCCACCTCCATCCCTTCTTCTTAGATGAGTTTGTCTCTGTTCTCTATTGAGCCTCATTCTAACTATAAGCCTATCTCCATTTGAAAACTGTATCTAAAACTTGCCATTTCCTGGGGCCTGCTATCTTAGGATTTTGCTGTATAATAGGAGATGCACTGGATTGAGCAAAGGAGTTAATAGTTCAATACTGAATATAACACTTTGATGTCTTGAAGACTTTGCTAAGAATTATTATAGTGTTTGAATCTATCTACATTTTCATTCTCAATTACTAGCTACCATTTAAATGTCTGGATTCTTCTACCCTGACCATTCCTCTGGTATGGAAAATAATATCTCAGAACAGTAATGAAAATCTTAGAGTGTACATTTTAATACCTTGATTTAAGGATTACAATGAGAGCACACAGGATACAGAGTTATGCAAAGAAACAGATGATTTTTCAATCTTAAGACATGGTGGTATGAGTTAGAATTATTTTGGCTTCAGAGTTTTTCTGCAACTCTATAAATCATAAAAAACATATTATTTCTTTGTCAGTCTACTCAGTTTGTATTGCCTATTCTGAAAATCCAGACTCAAGAATTATTACTGAGTGGGAAAACACGTGCAAAAAACAAACAAACAAATAAAACACACACACAAAAACAACCACAACAATTATAGCTTCCAGGGGTTTTCATAAGAAATGCTTATCTAAAATTTATTCTCGTTTTATCAAATATTGTATGGCACATACTTATTCTAAAAGAATATTTTTGTGTATCAAATATTATGACATAACTTAAAATATTTGCTGTTTGTCTAAAATTCAAATGAACCTGGGTGCCCAATATTCCATCTGACAATTTTAACCTTAATAGATTCTATTAGATAAGATCAGTGATGAAATTTTCAGGTTTTTCTAACTTATAATATCTTCACTTGTAATATCCAAATGTCACTATCAGGTCACATAAATCAAATGAATCTGTGCCATATGAACAAAAGAGATAATGAATATTAGTCATGTACTTGAAGAAATCAGCTATCAGTAACCACATTAGTGGCTGCAGTCAGAAGCCAGGAGTCCCAAGAATTTACCAAGATCCAAGCAATCATTAGAATTAAAGACAATTTTTATCAATCCACCTTTAATGAAGAGCCAATTTTCTTTTGTCAAAACATGCTTCCTTTTCCTTTGGTAGGAAGAATTTATTTTTTCCCTCCCCAGTTGTGATGTTCCCTAAAGAAGTAGCATATAATTCATTATCCCCAAATTATCAGAGACTTTAAAAAATCTATTTTAAAGTGTCTGCTAATTATCCAGGCCTTCCTACATATTTCCCAGGGAGAAAAGATAAGGGGCAGTTCAAGGAAAGGAACAAAACATAAATGATCTATACAGTCCCATGGAGACACACATATTTAAAGGTAATGATTCACATAGAGTCAATGACTAAAGTGACAATGGAAAAAAGATATGTCAACTCAATCTAATAAAACTGGAAAAATGCAAAGTCATGATGAATAGTAAATGATATTATAATTATTACGTAAGATTTTTTTGACTTTGTTATTCAAAGACAAATATGTAGTAGACCCTATGTTATAATTATATCATTAATATATATATGTGAAATAGTTATTAATACTTGTGTATTCAGAGTAAACCAAGATCAGGAAAATTATATCATTTTCTGAAGTCACACATAAATAACCAAAGGATTTTAAATTAAAACCAGTTCTTTCCTAGTCCATGTCTCTAAATGAGTTGTATATATTCCTTGTCCTTTGATATGACAAACACATAACAACCTGATAACAATAAATGCCCCAATTACAGTATTTCCTGAATGGAGATCTCACCAATTTGAATAATGTTCACCCATGTTGTGTTTTTTTTTAATATAACTTCTTTTTTCATATGCCATTGTGTATATACAGGCATACTTCAGAGGTATTATGGGTTCTGTTTCAGACCGCCACAAGAAAGCAACTATTGCAATAACATGAGTCAAATGAATTTTTTGGTTTCCTAGCACATATAAAAGTTATATTTACAGTATATTGTAATCTATTAAGTGTTTAATAGCATTATGTCTGTGGCAGTTTGAAGCTGGGTGGATTCCAGAAGATATTGTCCTTAGAGTTAATTCATTCCTGTGTGTGTAAACCTATTGTGAATGGGGCCTTTGATTAAATTCTGTTAAGGGAACTTCTTTTTTATTACATCACTTCAGTAGAGCATGACCCAGTGTGGGTCTTCACCTTTTTCTGGAGTCCTTTAAAAATGGAGGAATAAAAGCCTCAGAACAGAAAAAAAGTGGCAGAGACAGAGAAACCCTGAGAGGCTGAGAAATAGGTCCCAGAGGCTGGAGGTTGGAATCAGGGGAGCACAGAGGCATAGAAAGAGGCCTTTTTGAGGCTGAAAGAGATGAGGCCCAATAAGAGAGGGGAGAGATGACCCATATGCCTGATCTCCCACATCTAAGCATGGGGAGAAAGTAAGCCTGCAGGAGAAGGAGAGACCAGCAGTGCTCCCATTATGCCCTACCATGTGCAACTTGG
>JAQZBX010093155.1:0-12187 GCA_029593785.1 Cabassous unicinctus
GTGGTTAGGTAAATCAGGCTGCCTCATCAAATTCACCTCTCCCCTCGGCCTGGTGCCACTTCAAGGTGGCTGGTGTGCTCTGCAAAGCTCAAAGAGGGTCCAGGCAACCAAACCCACAGAAAGGAAACCCCTCTCCACCCCTTGCCAGAAACCTCCCACTCTCGTAGAATGCTCCCTCTCGCTGGTGGCCAATGGGAGTCGGGATTCTGGGCTCACCCTGGCTCTTTGTCCTGATGGTGGGGCTTAGCTGTCTGTGATCTCCAAACACAGGGCTTAAAACTCATGGGTTTATCTTGAGCATTATATCTCCCTGTCCAGTTCCCTCCAGATCGATGCCCCAAAGGCTTCTGCTCTGAGGGCTCCCAGAACAGCTCACTCAGGCAGGATCCTGTCCCCAATCAGCTGTCTTTTGTGAGAGAGATGGTGAGCGCCCACATAAACCAATGCCATCTTGCCCCCCACCCTCCCTATTATTATTTTTAAAATATATTTTTATTACAGAAGTTGTGAACTTACAAAACAATCTTGCACACGGGTAGAATTCACATACAACACCCCTTCACCAACACATCACACCGGGGTGGAACATTTGTTACAGATTATAAGATAATATGATCAGATGATTACCACCAACCATGGTCTATAGCATATATTTGCCATATTTTTTCCATACCATCCCAATATTAACACAGTGCATCTTTGGTAAAGGTGCATGAATATTACAGTATTGCTGTTAACCACAGTCCATAGTTCACAACAATTGTATTTTTCCCATTCTTCTCCATATTCCCACCATGCTGCAATAGTGACGTGCATCTGCTCTAGTTCTCAGAAGGACACTCTTGCATCTGTACCAACAACCACAATTCTCATCCACTCTTGGGTTCCCTGTGAGATTCAGTCCCTAGGTTATTCTCTAGCTTTCTTTCATTTGACAACCCTAGACCACCCTTTCCAGCCACACTCCCATTTTTAAACCAGCTGCTACTCACTACAATGTACTACCATCAACTCTATACATTTCCACACTTTTGAAGTCAAGTTAATTAAAACTTCTACATATATTAAGCATAAGTAGTCCTTCTCAGCCCTACTCTTATCTCCTAATAACCTGTACTCTAGGCTTTAACTCCATGCATTTATTCTTTGTATTTATTTCATATTAATGAGATCATGAACTATTTGTCGTTTTGTGTCTGGCTTACCTCACTTAGCATAATGTCTTCAAGATTCAACCATGTGATAAAATGTGTCCCAAATTCATTTCTCCTTACTGCCGCATAGTATTCCATGATATGTATACACCACATTTTACTTATCCATTCATTGGTTGATGGACACTTGGGTTGTTTCCATCTTTTGGCAATTGTGAATAATGCCACTGTGAACATCGGTGTGCAGATGTCTGTTCATTTCACAATTTTCAATTCCTCTGAATATATTCTTAGTACAGGAATTGCTGGATCATACGGCAGTTCTATATTTAGCTTACTGAGGACTCACCAAACTGTCTTCCACAGAGGCTGCACCAATTCACAATCTCACCAATAGTGCAGGAGTGTTCCTATTTCTCCACACCCTCTCCAGTACATACTGTTTTCTGTTTTTTTTTTTTTAATTATGGCCATTCTATGCGATGTGAGATGATATCTCATTGTCATTTTGATTTTCATTTCCCTAATAGCTATTTACATGGAACATCTTTTCAAATACTTTTTGGCCATTTGTATTTCCTCTTTGGAGAAATGTCTATTTAAATCTTTTGCCCATTTTTAAATTGGATTGCTTGCTCTTTTATTGTCGAGTTGTATGATCTCTTTATATAGAATGGAAATCAAACATTTATTGGATATGTGGTTTCCAAATAATTTCTCCCATTGAGTGGTCTGCCTTCTTGACGAAGTCCCTTGAATCACAAATGTGATTCACTTATCCATGTTTTCTTTCATGGCTCATGCCTTTGGATTAAGGTTTAAGAATCCAACAACTATCACCAGTTCTTGAAGATGTTTCCTACATTTTCTTCTAGGAGCTTTATGGTTCTTGCTTTTATAGTTAGATCTTTGATCCATTTCAAGTAAATTTTTGTATAAGGTGTGAGATAGGGGTCCTCCTTTCTTTTGGCTATGTAAATCCACTTCTCCCAGCACCATTTGTTGACTAGACTGTTCTGCCCCAGCTGGGTGGGTTTGACAGGCTTGTCAAACATCACTTGTACATAGATGTGAGGGTGTGTTTCTGAGCCAGAAATTCGGATCCATTGGTCTTTATGTCTATTTCTATGCCAGTACCATGCTGTTTTTACCACTGCAGCTAGGTAATATGATTTAAAGTCCAGAAGTGAGAGTCCTCCTACTTTCCTTTTCCTTTTTAAGATGTTTCTGGCTATTCGGGAGCTCTTACCCTTCGAAATAAATTTGATAATTGTGCTTTCAACTTGTTTAAAAATGCTGGTGGAATTTTTTATCAGGATTGCATCGAATCTGTATATCAATTTGGGTATAACTGACATCTTAATAATATTTAGTCTTCCAATCAATGAGCATGGAATGTTCTTCCAAATATTTAAGTCTTTTTTATTTCTTTTAACAACACATTGTAACTTTCTGAAAACAAGTGCTTTACATCTTTGGTTAAGTTTATTACTAAATATTTGATTCTTTTTGTCACTATTCTAAATGGAATTTTTTCCCTGACTTCCTCCTCAGGTTGCCATTACTAATGTATGGAAGAGCCACTGATTTTTGCATATAGTTCTTGGATCCTGACACTCTACTGAGATAGTTTATTAGCTCTAGCAGTTTTGTTGTAAATTTTCCAGGACTTTCTATGTATAGGAACATATCATCTATGAATAGCTTTACTTCTTCCTTTATGATTTGGATGTATTTTATTTCTTTTTCTTGCTTGTTTGCTCTAACTAGAACCTCTTGCAGTATACTGAATGACAGTGGTAACAGTGGACATCCTTGTCTTGTTCCTTTTCTCATAGGGAAATCTTTCAGTCTTTCACCAGTGAACAAAATTTTAGCTGTGGGTTTTTCATATATGTCTTTTAACATGTTGAAATAGGTACCTTCAATTACTATCTTTTGTAGTATTTTTATAAAGAAGGGATGCTGTATTTGTCAAATGCCTTTTCTGCATCAATCGAAAGGATCATGTGATTATTATTCTTTGATTTATTAGTGTAGTGTATTACACTGATTAATTTTCTTGTGTTGAACCACACTTTCATTCTTGGTATAAAACCCATTTGATCATGATGAATAATTCTTTTAATGTGTTGCTGGATTCTATTAGCAAGTATTTTGTTGAGGATTTTTACATCCATATTCGTTAGGGAAATGCATCTGTAATTTTTTTTAAATAATATCTTTATATGGCTTTGGTATTAAGGTTCCGATTTTTAAAATTTCATTCCTTCTACTTGCTTTGGGGTTAGTTTGCTGTTGTTTTTCTAGTTCCTACAGCTGTGTAGTGAGGTCATTTATTTCAGCTCATTCTTCTTTTTTAATGTAAGCACTGAGGAGTATAAATTTCCCTCTCAACACTGCCTTCACTGCATCCCATAGGTTCTGATATATTGTGTTCTCATTGTCATTCATCTCGAGATGTTTATTGGATTCTTTGAAAATTTCTTCTTTGACCCACTGATTATTTAAGAGTGTGTTGTTTAATCTCCATATATTTGTGAATTTTCCTTTTTCTGCCACTTGTTGATTTCCAACTTTATTCCATTATGATGAGAGAAAGTGCTTTGTATAATTTTGATCCTGTTGAATTTATTGAGATGTTCTTTGTGACCCAACATATGGTCTATACTAGAGAAAGATCCATGAGCATTTGAAAATAATGTATATCCTGCTGTTTTGAAGCACAATGTTCTGTGTATGTTTATTAGGTTTAGTTCATTTATCATAGTATTCAAGATGTCTGTTGCTTTATTGATCCTCTGCCCAGATGTTCTATCCAATGCTGAGAGTGGTGTATTGAAGTATCCAACTATTACTGCAGAGATATCTATCTCTGCATTCAGCTTTGCCATTGTTTGCTTCATATATCTTGGGATATTCTGGTTAGGTGCATATACATTTATAATTGTTATTTCTTCCTGATGAACTGCCCCCTTTATTAATATATAACATCTTTCCTCATCTCTAATATCAATTTTGCTTTCAAAGTCTCTTTTTTCTTATATAAGTATAGCTACTCCAGCCATTTTTGGTTACTGCATGCATGGAATATCTTTTTCCAGCCTTTCACTTTCAAACTATTGGTATCCTCGGGTCTAAGGTGACTCTCTTGTAGACAGCATATAAATGGCTTACATTTTCTTATCCATTCCACCAGTTGGTGTCTTTTGATTGGGGAGTTTAATCCATTAGCATTCAATGTTATTATTGTAAAGGCAGTTCTTATTTCACCCATTTTGACCTTTGGGTTTTATCTGTCATATTTTATTTTCACCACTCTTGACACTTTTAGTTACCGTTACTGATAAAATCTTCATTTCTAGACTCTCTTCCAGCCTCTCTCTCCTGTCTTTTCTTTTCAGGCTGTAGCACACCCTTTAATTTTTCCTGCAAAACCAGTCTTTTTGTTATAAAGTCTCTCAGGTTCTATTTATCTTTGAATATTCTAAACTCGCCCTCATTTTTGAAAGACAGTCTTGCTGGATATAAGATTCTTGGCTGGCAGTTTTTCTCTTGCAGTATCTTAAATATATCATACTACTGCCTTCTTGTCTCCATGGTTTCTGATGAGAAATTGGCTCTTAATCTTATTGGGTATCCTTTATACATTATGCATTGCTTTTCTCTTGCTGAACTAAGAATTCTCTCTGTCTTTGGCACTTGACATTCTTATTAGTATGTGTCTCAGAGTTGGTTTATTTGGATTTATTTGGATGAGAGTATATCAAACTTCTTGGACATAGATATCTATGTCTTTCAATTGGTTTGGGAAATTTTCTACCATTATTTCTTCAAATATTTATACTGCCCTTCTTCCTTTCTCTTCTCCATTTTGGAAATCCATGACACATATGTTTGCACATCTCTTGCTGTCATTTAGTTCCTTGAGACTTTGTTAAATTTTTTTTCCATTTTTCTTCATCTGTTTTTTTGTGTGTTTGCTTTTGGGAGCCATTCTTCAAGCTTACCTATCCTTTCTTCCACCTCTTCAAATCTGATGTTATATGACTCCAGTGTATTTTTAATTTTTTTTATTGCACTTTTCATTCCCATAAGATCTGCTATTTTTCTATGTATGCTTTCAAATTCTTTGTGCTCTGGGTGATAGTGTTTTTGATATCACAACAGATTTTTTTGAAGTTAAAATATATAATGATTGTATGCATCATTGGCTGGTTGTTCCTCAATATGTTGGATAGCATTATAAAAGAAAAGGATGAACTGAAGGCTGCAAATTTACATTTCAAGTGCCACATGAAGGATGTGAAAGTTTCTGTTGCCTTAAAAGAAAATATTATTTTGTGTAGCCACAGGCTTGAGATTTCTGAAAACCAGATCCTGAGTCTCCTTGCATGAGTGGCTGAATTACAACATAAGTAAATTTCCAACCTTGCAGCTTGTCTGCTATTAAAGTGACAGCATTGATTTGAAAGGAATGAGATCCTGAACATTGAAATGGGTATATATGGGTTAATAATGATGGCTATGGGGACATTGAAACTCTAGACTCTGCTGAATCTTTGTCTGATACCCCTGTAATGAACTGCTCTGTGGAACTAGCCACCTGACATCCAGTCTGCACTTTGAAACCAGCCTCTTGACCTCAAATCTGCCCTGAGGATTCTGCTGTCCAACCTCCACCTGAAGAGATTCACCCAGTCTGCCTGATAAACCTGTAACAACCTCTTGTGAGCAAACAGCTGTCACCTCTCTGCCTGAAGAGATTAATCCTGTTTCACCAGATGAAACTGCAATGGAATTCCCTAAGGTATTTGACTTGTAAGACAATTCTAATTCTTCTCTTGACCCACTATTAGTCCCATTCTTTTCTTCTAGACTTATAACTAGACTGAAGTCCCAAGAGGCCCCAAAAGGTGCAGTACAAAGTGTGACCCATGACGAGGTGTGCTACACTACAAGAAAACTACAAGACTTTTCCAATTTATTTAGACAGAAACCCAGGGAATATGTGTGGGAATGGATATTAAGGTTATGGGATAATGGTGGAAGGAATATATAAAGTTAGATCTTCGTAAATATATTGATGTGGACCCACTAATGAAATATTCTGTATTCAATGTTGTAGCTCGAGGGGATAGAAAGAACTCTAACAGTTTTTTCAGGTGGTTGGCTGAAACATGGAATAAAATGTGGCTTACACTAGCTGAGGTTGAAATGCCAGAACTTCCCTGGTATAATATAGATGAAAGGATCAAAAGGCTTAGAGACATTGGGACATCTGAATGGATTTATCATCTAAGACCTGCTCACCCACCCCAGGAATGTCCAGAGGACACACCTTTCACCTGGAATGTAAGGAATAAATTTGTGAGACTAACTTTATCGTCACTGAAAATCAGTGTAGTTCCTTTTCTTGCTAGGTCAGATATTACCTTGGGAACTTCTGTCACAGTACTTGGATCCTGAAACACAAGGGGGATGATCAGTTCCTGTGTTGGCAGAAACCAAGTGGCAGCACTTAATCACCAAATAAAAGTGAGCATGCCTACCATATAGACAATAGACTCAAAGCAGTAACCAAAATAATCTAACTTGTAGAGAACTATGGTGCTGACTTATAGATCATGGGGTACTTAGAAATAAAACAGATGGTAAGTCTACCAAATTATTTCTTAATCTGTATAAGCAGAAGAGTTCCAGGTCAAGTGAACTAAAATCTGAGTTGAATCACAAAACAGAGAGTCATGGCCCCTTAATTAATTCCTTAATTTGAGACAGGTTACAGAACCAGAGACCCTTGGATGAATGGAAGGCCGGGTGCCTTTGGAGCAAGACCCTGTTACACTGCCAGAAACTTATACTGTTAATTTGCTTCCAGCTTTCCCCACAAAGACTTAGAGCATTTTACCAGGGTAACTGTGCATTGGCAGAAAGGAAATGATCAAACATTTTGGGGATTGTTAGACACTGGCTAAGATGTGACATTAATTTCTGGAGACGCATAATGTCTCTGTGGTGTACAAGTCAGAGTAGGGGCTTACAGAGATGAGGTAATCAATTGAGTTTTAGCCAGTTCTGTCTCACAGTGGGTCAAATGGGTCCCTGGACCCATTCTTTGGTTATTTCACCAGTTTCAGAATCCATAATTGGAAAAGACACACTCAGTAACTGGCAGATTCTCCGCATTTGTTCTCTGACTTTTAAAGTGAGGCTTATTATGGTAGGAAAGGCCCAGTGAAAACCACTAGAACTCCCCTTACCTAGCAAAATAGTAAATCAAAAGGAATACTGGATTCCTGGAGGGAGTGCAGAGATCAGTGCCACCATCAAGGATTTGAAGGAGGCAAGGATGGTGATTTCCACCAAATCCCCATTCAACACTCCTATTCAGCCTGTGCAGAAAACAGATGGATCTTAGAGGATAACAGTAGACTATCATAAACTTAACCAGGTGGTGACTCCAATTGCAGCTGCTTTTCCAGATGTGGTACCATTGCTTGAACAAATTTACACATCCCCTGGTACCTGGTATGCAGCTATTGATCTGACAAACGTTTTTTTTTTTTTCTTTCTCAATTGCCATTAGAAAAGATCACTGGAAACTACTTACTTTCAGTTGACAAGGCCAGCCATATACCTCCACTGTCTTACCTCAGGTGTACATCAACTCTCCAGCCTTATGTTATAATATAGTCCAAAAGGATCATGATCATCTCTCCCTCCCACAAGACATCACACTGGTCCATTATATTGATCATATCATGCTGATTGGACCTAGTGATCAAGAAGTAGCAATTAACTCTTGACTTATTGGTAAGGCATTCTTGCTCTCTATAAGCAGTTGGGTTCCAGGACAAGTGAACAAAAATCTAACTTGAATCACAAAACAGAAATTCAAGACCCCTTAATCAATTCCTTAATTTGAGACAGTTTGCAGAACCAGAGACCCCTAAAGGATTGGAAGGCAAGTTTCCCTTGGAGAAGGACCCTGTTACACTGCAAAAAATTTATACTGTTAATCTTTCTCCCAGGCTTCCACAAAAAGACCTATGGCCTTTTACCAGGGTAACTGTGCATTGGGGAAAAGGAATTGATCAGGCAGTTTAAAGATTATTAGATGCTTGGTCAGAAATAACATTTATTCTATGAGACCAAAGATGTCACTGTGGTCCACCAGTCTGAGTAGGGGCTTATGGAGGTCAGGTGATCAATGGAATTTTAGCTCAGATTCATCTCATAGTGGGTCCAGTGTATCCCCAGATCCATTCTATGGCTACATATCCAGTTCCACAGTGCATAATTGGAATAGACATACTTAGCAACTGGAGAACCACATATTGGTTCACTGACTTATGGAGTGAGAGCTATTATGGTAGGAAAGCCAGATGAAAGCCTCTAGAAGTGTCCCTAACTAGCAAAGAAGTAAATCAAAAATAGTACTGTATTCCTGGAGGGATTGCAAAGACTAGTGCCATCATCATGGATCATCTCAATTGATGCAGAAAAGACATTTGACAAAAATCCAGCATTCTTTCTTGGTAAAAACACTCTAAAAATAGGAATTGAAGGAACCTTTCTCAACATGATAAAATGCATGTATGAAAAACCCACAGCTAACATTGTACTCAATGGTGAATTATTGAAAGATTTCCCACTGAGATCAGCAACAAGACAAGGATGCCCACTGTTGCCACTCTTGTTCAATATAGTGCTAGAGGTTCCAGCTATATAAATCAGACTTGAAAAGCAAATATAAGGCATTGAAATTCACAGATAATATGATCATATAACTAAAAATCCAAAAAAATCTACAAGAAAGCTACTAGGGCTATTAAAGGAATTCAGCAGAGTGGCATGGTACAAGATTAAAACAGAAAAATCAGTATTGTTTCTACACACTAATAATGAGTAATCTGAGGAGGAAGTCAAGAAAAAAGTTTCATTTTCAATAGTGACAAAAAGAATCTAATATTTAGGAACACACTTATCCAAGGACATAAAGCCCTTGTATTCAGAAACTGCAATGCATTCCTGAAACAAACTAAGAAGACCTAAATAAATGGAAGAATATTCTGTGTTCATGGATGGGAAGACTAAATATCATTAAGATGTCAATTCTACCCAAATTGATATATAAATTCAATGCAATCCCAATACAAATTCCAACAGCCATTTTTAAAGAAATGGCAAAACCAATTATCAAAATTGTTTAGAAGGGTACATGGCCCTGAAAAGCCAGAAAAATCTTAGAAAGGAAGAATGAAGTTGGAGGACTCTCACTTCCGGAATTTAAGGCAAATTACCTAGCTACAGTGGTAAAAACAACATGGTGTTGGCATAGAAATAAACATATAGACCAATGGAACTGAATTGATGGCTCAGAAATAGAGCCTTACATCTATGCTGAAGTGATTTTTGACAAGGCATTCAAACCCACCCAACTGGGTCAGAAGAGTCTAGTCAACAAATGGTGCTGAGAGAACTGGATATCCATAGTCAAAAGAAAGAAAGAGGACTTTTATCTCACACCTTATAGAAAAATTAACCAAAAATGGCTCAAAGACCTAAATATACAATCAAAAATCATAAAACTCCTAGAAGAAAATGTAGGAAAACATTTTCAATATCTGTTGGTGGGTGGTGGTTATTTAAAACTTACACTGAAAGCAAAGCAATGAAAGAAAAAATGGATAAAAGGGGCCTCCTCAAACTTAATTTTGTGCTTCAAAGGACTTCATCAATAAGGTGAAAAGGTTACCTAATCAATAGGAGAAAATATTTGGAAGCAACATATCCAATAATGGTTTGATTTCCATGCTATATAAAGTGTTCATACAACTCATCAATAAAGAGCAAGCAATCTAACTTTAAAAATTGGCAAATGACATAAATAGACATTTCTCCCAAGAGGAAATATAATTGTTGAAAGAGAACGTGAAAAGATGTTCAATATCACTGGGTATTAAGGAAGTGCAAATCAAAAGCACAATGAGATATCAACTCACACCTCATCAAATTGCCGTATTAAAAAAAAAAGAAATTACAAGTGCTGGAGAAAATGTTGAGAAACAGGAACACTCCTTCAGTGTTGGTGGAAATGTAGAATAATGTAGCCTCTTTGGAACAGAGTTTGGCATTTCCTCAGGAAGCTAAATATGGAATTTCTGTATGATCTGGCAATCTCTCCACCTGGAATATATCCAGAAGAACAGAAAACAATGAAACAAACAGAAATTTGCACACTGATGTTCAGAGCGGCATTATTCACAATTACCAAAAGTTGCAAACAACCAATGTGACCATCAACCAATGAATGCTTAAACAAATTATGGTGTGTGTGTGTGTGTGTATATATATATATATATATATGAAGGAATACTATGCTGCTGTAAGAAAAAATGAAATTGAGACACATATGTTAACATGGATGAACTTGAGGATATTATGCTAAGTGAAATAAACCGGACAAAAAAGGACAAATATTGTATGGTCTCACTCATATGAGCTAATTACAAAGAATAGACACTTGAAGGTATAACCTCGAGTATAGATTATTAGGATATAGGATAAGGACTGAGAAGGGGTACTGATGCTTAATTTATGTAGAATTTTTAATTAGCTTGACTGTAAAATTTAGAAATGGATGCAGTTGATGGTATCACTTTATAGTGAGTATAACTAACATGGCTGGTTTTAAATGGTATTGTGGCTGAAAATCGTAGCCTAGGAATGTAAATGACAATGGAAAGAGAGCTATGGAGTAATATAGGGACTGAATAACATAGTGAACCCAGAGGTGGATGAAGATTGTGGTTAATAATAAAGAATGTTCTTCTATGAACTAGAACAAATATACCTCACTATTACAAGGTGTTAAGAATATAGTGATGCATGGGAAAATAGAATTAATACAACATAATTGTATATAATTAGTGTAACATATATAACAACAATATTGTAATATTCTTGCATCAATGCCAAAGATGCTCAACATCGATTGTAAGGATCAATAATAAGGGGTTATAGAATTTTTTCCTTTGGACTAAGGGAAAAGTTTAAAGGTTTACAGAGGCAATGATAGCAGAACTGTGTGATGAAAGTGAGAGCCACTAAGTGTATACTTTGGACAGAATATACAAGGCATTGTACTGTAAAATACAGTGAACAATGTGGTGGAGAATGTACTGTGGTTAACAGTACAAATATGAGAATATTCTCTCAGGAACTATAACAAATATAAAATATTAATACATAGAGTTAATAATAGGGTGTGTATGGAAAAATATACCAAGTGTACACTATGAACTATAATTCATGCTAATAGTCTGATGATGTTCTTTCATAATCTGTAACAAATGTTCCACAACGATGTACAGTGTTGTGGAGGGGTGATGTACAGGAATTCTGCACATTATGCATGATTGTTTTGTAAACTCACAACCATTCTGATAATAAAATGATGGAAAAAATCAATTTGATAGAGGACATATCACATATTAAACTAAGAACAGATAGTACACTGGATAATATTGTTGATATACCCCTGAGGTAAGAAAGTGAAGGTATATTGCTGGCCTTGCCAACTAAAAGCAAGCAGTTTCTGGTGGTCCTTTCTGATGGCAATTGAGAAAAAAAAAATTGACAGCTCGATCAATAGCTGCATACCATGTGCCAGGGGATATGTATATTTACTCCAGCAATGATACCACATCTGGAAGAACAGCTGTAATTGGAGTGACCACTTGGTTAAGTTTATGATAATCTACTGTCATCCTCAGGGATCCATCTATTTTCTGCATGGGCCAAATAGGAGAGTTGAATGGGGATTTGGTGGGGATCAACATCCCTGCCTCCTTCAAATCCTTGATGGTGGCCCTGATCTCTGCAATCCCTCCAGGAATCCAGGATTTCTTTTGATTTACTATTTTGCTAGGTAGGGTCAGTTCTGTTGGTTTCCACTTGGCCTTTCCTACCATAACAGGTCTTACTCCAAAGGTCAGATA
Source organism: Cabassous unicinctus (assembly GCA_029593785.1). Taxonomy (NCBI): domain Eukaryota; kingdom Metazoa; phylum Chordata; class Mammalia; order Cingulata; family Chlamyphoridae; genus Cabassous; species Cabassous unicinctus. Next base: position 12,161 of record JAQZBX010093155.1, read on the forward strand.
ACAAATATGGGGAATCTGCCAGTTACT
>JAQZBX010093156.1:0-12186 GCA_029593785.1 Cabassous unicinctus
GGACACTCGTGCAGGTAGAACTGCGCTATGAATAGCACAGAACGGAATCAGCGGCAGGTGTTCTCTGGCAGGTGCATGGACATGCCTTTACCTAACACTTTGCTACCAGAGGGAAAGGTCAGCGTTGCACAAAGGACAGCTTTGGGGCTTTTCCTGCCAGGCAGTAGGTGAAGGGGCTGAGTGTGGTGAGTGTGTGTCTGTGTGTGGCCATTGTACCATGGAGCACAGATCTTAGATAGTTTGGGATTTAAAAGAGAGGAGGAAAGTTCTGCTTTATGAACTTGCACAGCCTGACTCACTCAAGGACAGCCCTAAGGTGTGCCTTTCCTGTAAAACAGTGATATGGGCAGCAAGGAGGATTTTTGATTTATTTCAGTGTAAACAGTAGCATGCTGATGGGATTTGCGTAGGAGAACTTGTGACGGGAGGAGTTTCACCTTAATCGTGCAATGATAATGAACAAAATCAAGTTGTCAAAGCTGGAAAATACAGTAGAGAAGTTAATGGAGGAACATGAGAAGAAGTTAGGGGTCACCCTCAGTGATCCGGCCGTCACGGAGCTGGACCTGCCCCAGGAGAGCCCCCGGGCTCACGGCAGTGTTCTCAGGCAAACCTGCCCCCAAACACACTCCGGGTTCCTGAGGAGGGCTGGGAGAGAGAGCAAAGCCGAGGAGAGCCGAGGCTGGACTGAGGAGCCAGGGCAGAAAGGAGGCTGCTGGGGGCAAGAGCCCCCATGGCCCAAGCAGAGGCCTTCATGCCAGTTCAAGACAGGCACGCCTTGAGGGCATCAATGAGATGCTGCCAATAATGGAATAGTTTGTGTTTTTAGATGAAAGTTTTCAGGAGCTCAGAAATATTCAGAGTACAGAGAGTGTGGCTTCGAGGCTGCTTGGTTGGAGTTTGGAGTGTGGATCCCTCAGAGTTGAAAACCCAGGCCTGTGACGGCTGCTGGTAAGTGTCCAGAGAGGTGCACTGACCAGAAAACCAGGAGAGGAAGGGCGGGGGCCTCAGAGTGCTGAAGCCCAAGAGAGGGGGTTTATCTAGAAGTGAGACATGAGTGTGTGCTTGGCTACCCTTCAGCCAGGACGCTCTGGGTGCCGTGGGCACAGCAGCAGGTGCTCCATTCTGTCTGTGGCTGAAGACGTAAGGCGAGCCTGGAGCCCCTCGACTGGCTGCGGAAGAGCCTGCTCGTCCAAGGCCACAGAGCCTCTTCCAAGGGGCTCCCGAGGCCACACAGGGAAGGTTTGAGTGCCAAGAAGAGTAATGACTGGTTATAATGAATGGGCTGAAAGGAATCGAGGAAGTAACAATCCGGAGTTCATCATCATCCAAAAAGCAAGCAAACAAGCCCCCAAACCCTCCCAGTCACCTCTGGAAGTGGCTGGGACTCACCTTCTTCTGAGAAATGGTCATAAAGGAAAGAAGCAAACATTTATCCTGGCTCTCCTGGATGAATGACACAATGCATTGAGGAAGAGGCTTCCTCTTGCAGAAGCCCTCGCAGCAGGAGGAGGGGCAAGATGATGGCCTTGGGTCTGGCTCTTCGTCACGCAGGGCACAGCCGGGCAGGATGAGCCCTCGTGGGCCATGCTGGGACGCAGAAACCCCCGAGTACATGCTCTTGTGAAAAGCACACGGGCCCCCAGGTCCTTCCAGGTTTGTGGGAAACAGGTGTGAAGCGACAAGCCACACGCAGCATGGGGCCTTATGTGGTGGGCATCCCCGTTTCACCAACAAGTAAACTGCAAGGACCAAACGGAGGTGGCGTGTGTTCTTAAGGGACCTGAGGCACACGAGTAATTGTAGCTGGCAAGCCTGGTTTGGATTCTCATTGAAAAAAAGAAAAGAAAAACCCAACTGTGAAAAAAAATGGGACAATTGGAGCTTCTGAACATTGACTGATTATTTAATTTTTTTTTTTAGGAAGTACTGGGAATCAAACTCAGGACCTCATTCGTACATGAGAAGCAGGTGCTCAAACACTGAGCTCTGTCTGCTCCCCCTGGTTATTTAAGCTGCAAGTCACTGAATTTTTAGGAGGGATGATGGAATTGTGGTGCAGCTTTTTAGAATCCTTATATGTCAGCAGTACAGACGAAATATGGCTGTGGAGCTTGCATGAGGAGAGTGGGTTGGACAGAAGACAGCACTGTGCTTGCAATTATCGAAACTGGGTGATGGGGACATAGGGGCTCATCATATTGTTTTCTTTACTGTTGTATTTTTTTCTGAAAATCTCCATGAAAAAAAAAACATTTTGAAAGTCGATGCTCCTAAGAACCTCCCATTGTGGTGCTGGTGTGGGACGTGCGTGCTTGTGGAATGGATAAAACGAGTGAGAAAACAGTCTATATTAAATATGAAATGCCTGAAAGCACGGGAGTGAGGTGGGGGCTGCAGTTTTAGGAGGGGAGGCCACGCTGCCAAAGTGGCCCTGGAGCCAAGCCCTGCGGGAGGGGCTGGGGGCATCCAGCTCAGGGACCGCCGCCCCGGCCAGGCTGGTGCAGGCCTGGAGCTGCACAGGGGCCCTGAGGGGAGCCTGGAGGGCCTGTAAGGATGTGGCCCTGGTGGTAGGCAGGACGCAGAGCCCCTGGAGGCTTGGTCAGGCCTTGCAGATGGGCCACGGGCTCAGGGGGACCAGCTGGCCCGGTCCAGCCAGTGAAGCAGGCGCAGCCCAGGGCGGCAGGACCAGGGCTGGGGCGGTGGAGGAAGTCTTCGCCCAAACACGCTCAAAGAGGCGAAGCAAGGAGGGCCGCGGGGGCCTCGCTCCCTGGGAGCCAACCGCAGAGCGCCCCACGCCCACCCTCGGGGGCTCTGCCCGGGGCCCGCGGTGGCAGCGACCCCGGGCCTGCAGCTGGCACCCGCCGGCCCCGTCTGCTCGGCAGCTCCCTGCGGTCTCTCCTGTCCCCGCTACGCCCAGGCCGATGGCCTTATTCTCTGCCGCGCCTTAGAGCAGAGCACCGGCAATCCCTGGCGGGTTGTTGCCGGGATACCCTGGGTCCTAGGCTCCTGGCTGTGTCCCTAGAGGGGTGTCAGGACGCGCCACGGGGTGGCAAGCGGAGGAGCGCTAGGAAAGCGAGAGAGCACCCCCTAGACGCGCGCAGGACCTTGCCTCCGCCCCTCCCCGTGTTGAGGAAGCGGAGCAGCTGCCTGCTGCCTTCTGGCTGCCTGTCCACCTCACCCGCCAGCTTTCAGGGAACCAGCAGGGAGGCCCTTCTCTGGAGCTATCGGGGCTTCTCTTGAGCCCGGGAGTTTCAAACGGGCCCTCGTGACCAGGGTCTTGGTGGGCTTTTGGGCTGTAACGTTCATGGCTTTGTTTCCAAGCAGCTGCCTCCCCCTGGGGGTCTCCGCTGGGGTCTCAGCCTCCTTCTGACCAGCAGCCTTCCCTTGCTTGCTATACTAACCTGCCTCAGGATGACTCGCTGCAGGGACGTGGCCTACAGGAGCTCTAGCGTCCTGCATAGCCCGGCCACGATTCCGTGAGCAAGCACAGCCTCATACCTGAGAGGCTGCAGCCAGCAGAAAGCTCGAAGCCCACGCTGGTGGCGGCTCCCTGGCACGGACAAGGAACTGCCGGCCCTCCGCCTGCCACCTCTAGGTGCGACCAGCTCGGGGTCCTGGAGAACTGCAGCCCCATCTCAGCCTCAGAGGCCATGGGTACTGGCTGGACTGGCCCTGAGAGCACCAGCGGCCATGCAGCACGTTCCACGTGGCCTGCCGGGCCAGCACCCCACAAGCTCCTGCACTGGCCCCCACCCGCGCCCTTGGCTGTGGCTATCCGCAGCATGTGGAGCCAGCCAGCCCAGCCAGGAGAAGCCCTGGAGAGAATGTGAGCCTGGAGGAGATGGACATGGCAGGAGAGGGGTGGCCAGGGGCCCTTCCAGATTCTGAGTCTCACCTCACTTGGCCACAAGTGGGGCTGAAGCTCTGGGGAAGCTCCATGTTGCTTCTCTGGGGATTAGTGATTACATCCTCCTCAAATGGATTATTCGTTCATTTGTTCATGCGACAAGCATCCACTCAGCACGAACTTTGTGCCCACGCTCCTCTGGACACTGAGTTTGCCAGGTCTCTGGGGTGCTGATGACCAAGCAGACTCTTTGTGTGTCTCCTATGTCCACACCCCTGCCGTGGACAGTCACTGAGAATGCATGTGAAGGCAGATGTGACAGTAAAGCCAGGACCAGAGGTCAGGACTGGGTGCAACTGGGTACCTGCTGACAGGGGCTTAGCCATTCACATAGGAGGTTACAGCTCTTGCAGTCCATCCCCAGGGGCACAGTGAGCTGTCCTGTTTGGGAAGATTGTAAAGGAGGTGAATGGTTCTCAGCTCATGGGAGGTCACCATATCTCCCAGGGTTCTGTTCTGCTGAGTGACCAGGGCCCGGCCAATTACGATGGACACCCAGCAACTGTTTCTATGGAAACAGCTCACCTGTTTCTGGTTTTCTAACACTTATGGTTATTATAGAAGAGATTTATTATTTTTTACTGAATTCTAAAACCTTTCTCTTTTTGAAGATAGATTTAGGTTTTGGACAATTTGCAATTCTTACAAATATCAACTTACATCACTATTGTAAGTGAGAAGGCCATTTTGACATTCACATATCTGTTAAATACTAACTTGTCATCGTATGTGCAGCCTCAGAGCGCGTTTTTGTTTTGGAGCTTTAAATTCATAGCTTATAAACGGGCTTGGTGGCTGCACAAAGGGCTTGGGCTCCTTCTGGGGGTTATCATTCTCTTCTTGGCACAAGCTTCAACTAGAACGCCAGAAAACGATCTCTTTGCCTTTGAATTCCGTAGGTCAGTAAACTCCCCCCAAAACCCGGGGACTACTAATCTTTAATTTTACCAAAAAATTAAAATAAAAAAATAAGCCAAGCTACAGTAAACATCTACTCTCATCACTTTAAAGAAGGGATCATTTACCACCTGAAGCAAGTGGGGAGCAAAGCTTCAGAACGAAGGACCCTGCCCGCCAAGGCAGGCAGCCGGGCCGCTCCTGCAGGGGCTTCCTTCCCTGGCAGTGGATGGTTACTGGGAAGGCCACAGACACGGTCAGGCCACTGCCCCATGGGTGGCCTCATGGTCCTCTGCAAGCCCCCTGACCCCGATCACGCAGAGGCTTTACCAAAGGAAAGGACACACAGCAGATACTCTGTCCCATGAGGGGCACTTTGCCAAAACTCGGCTGTGCCTCCTGGGGGGGCCGCAGGCCCTCCCCTCGCTGCCCATGCTGTGAACTTCATCACCTCCACAGGGCTGGGCACTGGCCTCTCTCTCCTGCGCGCCGGCAGGCCAGGCGCCATGGGGGGCCCAGCTCCCCCCAGGAGAAGCCCACACTCCCACGGAGAGGCGTCACTTGCCCTGTGGCCGTCCTGAGGCGCCCCGCCTTCCTCTCAGCTACCCTGGAACTTTCCTCCCTAAGACCCCATGCCCCACCACAGGGTCCTTGAGACCTTTCCAGAGGCTTCCAGAAGCTCTACGAAGCACCTACTCACCTGACTCATACTTACTGAGTGCTTGCTGTGTACCAGACACTCTTTTAGGCTCCAGGACTTGGCAATAAACAAAGCAAAACACTGAGGCCTTTTTGCAGATGAAACACCTCTGAGAAGCAGCCCCAAGCGGCCAGCGTCAGGCATTTAGGATTAACAGCGCCTGTCGCTGCCGAGCGAGGCCGCTGAGCTTGCAAGCTGGTGGCATTTCGCCCCTTTTAGGGAAGAGAACCCAAATAGAGGAAGCGGCAGATCCTGGTTTCCAAGGGCAGCATTGGTGGGGGAGTGTCCCCATTTCACCTCAGAATTATCCGGAGAGCACATCTGATGTGAGAATTTATCGAACTAAAGGATACAGTGTTGGGGTTTCGGGGGGTCCAGCACAGGGCGAGTGAGGAGGCCTGTGAGCATGCTGGTGGGAGCCACCTGCCCCCCAGCTGCCCACCGCCCCCACAGGCCTGCCCAGTCTGCAGATTCGAGAGCAGAGGGGAGGCTGCTGCTGCTGGAGGCCCCGAAGGTTTGCAGCAGCGAAACAGAAAACGTGCTTCCGCTGCTTCATTTATTCATTAGTTTTGAAATTTTATTTAAAATAGACTTCATTTTCACAACAGTTTTAGATTCAGAGAAAGATGTGACGATAGAACAGAGTCCCCATTTACCCCACTCCCACTTCCCGTACTACTCGCGTCTTGTGATTGTGGTACATTAGTTCCAGCTAATGAATCAATATTAATACGTTAATAGTACTAGCTGAATTCCACACCTTACTCAGATTTCCTTGTTTTTTCCTGTCCCAGGACCCTGTCCAGGCCCCATGTGAAATTTATTTATTTATTTTAAAATACCTTTATTTCTCTTTTTTGTTTGTTTTTTCTTTATCACACGTGACATTTAGCTGCCAGGGAGCCTCAGGCTCCTCTTGGCTGTCAGTTCTTAGACCGTCCTTTTTTTAATTTTTTTTACTGGGGATTGAACCCGGCACCTTTTCCCTGCCTAGCAGGCACCCAGCTGCTTAGCCACACCCACTTTGCACCTGACGCCCTTGACAGTGTCAGTGTCGGCCTGACGTCTTCCTCATCCTTAGGATGGGCTTGAGGGTTTCAGGGGAAGACTGCAGAGGGAACCTGCACTTCCCACCTACCATCAGCCTGGCTCACGGCCGTTGGGGAGGGTCTCGCCCACCTGGCAGAGAGGCTGTGGAGGACCTCCTCCTCCACAGTGACCCCCTTTCCACACTGTACACGGGAGGAGGGCGCTGCACACATGTAAGTTGTGTGTGCTTTTTAATTAACAGTTTCCTGGAGAGCTGGGCCTATTGGTACAAAAAGAGCTTGTACTGTCTCCACCCCTGCAAAGGATCCCATTATTTATGCTCATCATCACCTATCTGCCCGGCCCTCTCTTTGATGTGCATTTCAGATGTAAATACCATGGAACACACATGTTTTACATATTATCAATTCTTAGAAGTGGACTTGCTGGGTCAGAGCTACGTACATTTGGGATTTGCTGAAATACAGAGACATGTCCTTCCTTTGGGGTTGTACCATTTCATATTCTTACCAGCAATGTACGAGGCACCCCCAGGTCTGCCCCCCAGTATATTAGCAAACTCTTGGCAGGCTAATCAGATATATGATAAATGGTATCTTAGTGTAGTTTTAATTTTCAGTTCTCTTATAATGAATGAGTTTGAGCATATTTTATATGTTCCATAGCCATTTGTATTTCTTTTATTTATTTATTTTTTTTGGTGAACTATTTGCTCATTGATCTGTAAGAGTGTTTTATATATAAAGAAGATCACCTCTTCATCTTGGATGGGAATCACATATATTTTTCCTCCGTGTGTCGTTTGTCTTTTGACTTTGCTTGGGTAATTATTGTTTTGGCCATGCAAACATTTTTTTTTTTAATCTTTTGTGGTTCCTGGATTTTATGTTATTGTTTAAAAGGCCTTCCTTTTTCCAGGTTATAAAAGTTTTTTTTTTAAGATTTATTTATTTATCCCCTCCCTCCATTGTTTGCGCTCGTCATCTGCTCTCTGTGTCTGCTTGTCTTCTTTTAGGAGGCACCGGGAACCAAACCCAGGACCTCCTTTGTGGGAGGGAGGTGCCCAACCACTTGAGCCACATCTGCTCCCCTGGTTTTGTTCTTTTATCATGTATCTACTCCTGAATGCTCTAAACTCCTTTAACCTTTACTTTTTTTATCCTTTTAGAATTTTCCTTGTGTTTGGTATTCAGTATGTGTTGAATTTATATTTTCAGGTGGTTACCTAGATGAGGGGGCATCATTTATCAATAGCTCATCTTTCTCCCCCCAGTTCAAGGTGGTCCCTTCATTTTCACCACATTTATGTCGAGGGCTCTTTCTGGACCTCACATTCTGTCCCAGGGGTCTGGCTAGGCTTGTGCCAGAAAGTAGGTGCTATTATTGTCCTGGTTTTGCAGATCAGAATCTTGAGATGCAGAGAGGCCAGTAAAGTAACTTTCCCAAGGTCTCACGGCCAGTAAGGGTGCAGCCAGGCGGTCGGATCACATGCTCTATGCCTTCCTGCCTGTTTTAACTCATCAGTGTTTCTTCTCCATCTGTTGGATGTATTAATCAGGAAGTGACCACAAGATAAAACGTCCAAGTTACTTATCAAATCTCAAAAGATACTATGTCATCTGATGTTCACACAGGCCTCATATTGTGCCATCTGGCCCTGGTGTTTATCTTTGGAGAGAACAAGTTTTCTGTTAGTTTCACCAGACAGTTTTTAACTTGAGGGTGAAGTTCAAGATCAGATATCCTTTTCTGTTTCTTTCACACCCTTGCCCAGTTCCAAGTGTTTTGCATAAAAGGATGCTCTTTGCTTCTTCCCTGCTGGGAACGTACTCCTTCTGTGCACCTTTGATGCACGTTTTCCCTCCCCTACCAGGCAGAGTCAGCTGCTTCCTCTCTGGAGGGCCTTTTGCCTCATTATGTATCTACTACTGAATGCTCTAAACTTCTGGAAGACAGGATTGTGACCTGATCCCCTGGGCTCAGAAAGTTCAGTTGACTCACTGAGGACCATCGCACTTTTTAAACAAATACTTCACGAATTGCAAGTGTTCATTTTGGGCTTAGGACAGGTTGCATGCCTATGCAATTTTATTTAGTGTTCACATGGTATTTTCCATTGTGTTCCATTGACATCTGGTTTCTGGCTTCTTTCTGGGGTTTGGTTTCTATGTAGCTGCCTGTCAGAAGGGTGTTCTTAGCATGGCTGTGTGCCCCAATTCTGCATGAGCCTCCTGAGTCCTCTCTCGCTCTCCTATGGACTCAACACCCTGCTTTCAGGGCCCATCTGAAGCAAAACCACAGAGCAGGGGAAAACAGCCCTCCTCCAGAGTGCCTCTTTCTTCTCCTGGCACCTCCCTGAGCCTTTTTCCTCATCCTTTTTCTCCCAACTAGTGGTCAGCAAATCCCGACTGTACTAGTAGCTTATAGCTTAGGGTGTTTTCCCTTCCGGGGATATTTGCTTTCCATTAGGAGACTGTAGAAAATCAGTAAGTACCCTCTCCCCCATTTCCCCAGCCAGCCACTGCCATTGTCAAGCTGAGATATACACTTACCCGGACCATCAGCAGCTGTGAGGAATGTGCCATCCTCTGCAGCCCCACCCCCTATCCCAGCTGGCTGCAATGAAGCCATGGATTGGGATAGAAGGCAAAGCAAGCGCGTGTCATCTGCCAGATTTGTGGGGATCATGAGCACCCAGTTTCTTTAGGTGTAACCCATGGCAAACCTGTCCACCCTGGTGTCAGACAGCTGGAGTTTGCCTGTGGTCTTTGGTCCACAGCTGTGGAACGTGAAGGATGCCACAGATGGGACAGAGGGTCTGAACACACCTGGAGTCAGAGAAGAGGAAGCAAGTACGCCAACGGTGACCCTCCTCATTGATTTATTCCACGTAGCCCTCACAGGACACCCTGAACTCCATGGTCCCTGATCTCGCCCACAGAGCTGGGCAATGCACAACGTTGTCTGCGGCCACTAGAGCAGGCCTTGGAAGGAGCCATGTCCTGCCTGACTCATGGGATGTGGCCCCCAGCTCCTCGATCACAGTTAATATAAGTTATGCTCGTAGAATGCACACCTAATGCAAATTAAGAAAGTCATGTCTACTTTAAAGATCCTGTAATTTCTCTATCAAAACAGTATTGTCCACAGATTGTTTCATAGAGGCACCGTAAAATATATAAATTGCAAGCTGCAATAATAGTTTGAATTCTAAATTAAGCTATAATATTTTTTGTTTTATTTAATTGACAAACTGATTTTTGTCTTAGTTTTGTCTTATTAGGGAGTTATGTTGGCCATATTTAAAATGCTATTATGCATGGAAAAATGTGATAATAAATTTCTTCAAAGGAAAACATGTATCAAGCTTTTCAATCCAAAATGTTTTCATTTGTGATGGCGGAGTCTTAGACACAATGACAGAGTGGAGGCATTCTAGGGCGGGGAGGGACCCACACAAGGGCTCCTCAAATCACAGGCTGGGGCTTCCTTTCTGCCCAAAGGTGGCTCTGCCCAGCCCTCCCTCCCTGCCTCCCTTTCTCTTACTTCCTATTCTGTTGCTTGATTAAAATGTCAGGGAATTAAGAGAGATTTGGACTGTAAACGTAGTTAAGCAAGAATAAGAATGCACTTTTCCTGGTGAATAATACTTTGTTGGATGATTTATTCCCTAAGAATGTCTGAGACAGATCAAGAAAAATGGAAGAAATTCATCTGGGATATTAAAAGATTCCTAATGCCTCACCCCCATGGAATCACATGGTGAAAATCACTTTCTTTTCTTTCTCTAATATGATTTTGAGAACTGTGTTCCCCACTCTATAATTTGTACCTCATAGCTCCTCCTTTGGAACCCCATGGTTGTGTGCTGCCTCTGTGGGGGAACTTGTCCACTCTTATTTCAACCAAGTGGTATTACCCTAAAGAGGTCTTGAGCTTAAAATGAACTCTAGGGTTCAGGGAGTAGCTGGAGGTATGGGGTTCAGGGTTTTATAGTGTGAGGTGAGCATTGCTGACAAGGTAAAATAAAGAAGACCCCAAGTGTCAATAAACTTCGCCAAATTTTCAGATCAGTTTTACAATCTAGAACTGTCAGGTGAGTAGGATTCCCTGTGTGGTTTGTGGCCCCTGGCTGTATCTTCCCCAGAAGCCAGTAGCTGCACCTAAGGTTGTTTTGCTGGACAATCAAGCTCTTCTATGGTCCAAACCCCACTGGGATTTCATCTTTTTCACTCTGGAGTCAGAGTTCCGGGACCCCACTGAGCAGTAGCTCCAAGGGGAGTTCTTTTTCAGTGTGAGCCCTCCAAGTGTCCTGATGGAACTTTGTCTCTTGAGTGGTAGCAGCATCCAGAATGCACCTGCTGGTGAGGTAAACGGGCAGCTACAGTCCTTAAGGTGAGGAATACGACGACGCAGGAAGACACGCTATCCCTCCGGCCTCCAGAGACTGTCAGGCCTCTCTGGCGACAAGTTACTGGCGTCCAGCGAGCTGCCATCCACGATGAACATCAGCTAAGATGGCTGCACCCGCCCGAGGACATTCTGGGTAGGTGGCGCCCCGCGCCCGAGGGCATTCTGGGAAGGTGGCGCTCCGCGCCCGAAGGCATTCTGGGAAGGTGGCGCCCCGCGCCTGAACCGGTCTTCCTCTTCCTAGAAGACTGAGACTCCGGGGAGACCCGTGGAGGGTCCAGGCAAGACCTGGGACCCAGAAGGCCACTCCTGCCGCTGCCGAGGCCACTTTGCACCTCCCGGAGGAAAGTTCTGGAGGAGAGACTTCTCCCCACCAGTGGATCGAGACAGACACACCAGGTAGGACAGGTGAAGACCTACAGGGTGTAGAGTATAAATTTAGTTTGTTGGTGTAGATTGGCCCGTGGGACTCCTGGTGGAGAATAGAACGGAGGAGGGAGGGGAAGTGAACTGTGCTCTCAAGGTGTCATCATGTTTGGTTTGAAAGAGGGACAGTGGAGGGAGGTAGGGAGTCTTGGTAGGAGAAACATGGCTCTTGGCGGAAGAAATACTTTTCAAATAAAGGAAAATATCTGTCCGAAAAAAGTAGGGAATGGAAAGAACCACTTATAGAATGGAAAATTATAGGGGGGAAATAAATTTGACTAGCAGCTTGATCAAACTGGCAATAGTAATTCAAGGGACTAAGCTCAAGTATGTCAGCCATTACTTTTATTGTGAATGGTTTGAATTTTGCCATTAAAAAGCAGACCTTTTATTTTATTTTATTAAATTTACGTGCTGGCGTTTTGGCTTGTACCTCGGTGTCTCTGAGCATGCTTACTTGGGTCAGTTCCCTGAGAGGTGCATCTAGACTTCCTCTCTCCTCCCTGCTCCTTTCAAACTGCAGCGACATCAGCCTGTAGGGCTCTTACAGTGTTATTGAGGTATAATTTACGTAAACTTCACCTGTGTTGTGTATACAGTCCAGTGATTTTCAGTAAATTTATTGATTGTCCAACCATCACCCCAATCCAGTTTTAGAAAATTTTCATCACCCCCCAGAAATCCCTCAAACTGGTCAATCCACAGTACCACCCTAGCCCCAGGCAGCCGCTAATCTGCTTTCTGGACATTTCATATAAATGCAGTCATACAATATGTAGTCTTTTATGCCATG
>JAQZBX010093157.1:0-12203 GCA_029593785.1 Cabassous unicinctus
CTCTGTTCTTTGCCTTGCCTTTTATATTCAATTCCCCACCCACCAGGGGGTGGGGCTCAACGCCCTACTGACTGACATGGCCCAGTCAACGCCCTAATCATAATTCAATCATGCCCAGATTAACAGATCAGATTACAGGCATGATCCAATTATATTTTTGGAATTCATAATTACATCAAATTCCCCAACGGTTACAAGCAGTGTCATCGTATGGATATGAAAGTGGTTGAAAGGGAAAGTCTGAAGTCATGTACATTACTAGAAGGAATGCTAAAAACTGTAACATGGGACTGTATAAGACAGTAAAACCTCATGTAAAGCATGAATATGGGTGATATTGCATATATAAGACTGTTTTTACAAAATATAAATACAAATATACTAGAGAGAAGGAAAAAGAATAGCAGTTATGTACGCCAGGCGAAGCATAGAGACATTGAGAGGTGATCAGTTTTGTTTGTTTGTTTTTTGTTTATTATTATTGGAATAATGAAAGTGCTCTGGGAGTGTTTGGGGTGATGAATGCACAAACATGTGATTACACCGAATACCATTGATTATACTCTTTGGATGGATTTTTGCTTTATTAACATGTATCAATAAAATTGAAAAAAAAATGTTTAGGAAAAGAAAAACATGAATGTACAAAATAAATTAAAGAGATGGAAATGAAATGGCAGATATGTATGGCAGGGGAAGCTTAGAGAGATTGAGAGGTAAATATTAAAAGGTACAGTTTTTTGTTTGTCTGGGTTTTTTTGTTTATTATTACTATTAATACTGGAATAATGAAAATACTCTAATAATGATTGAATTGAAATGCACAACTATGTAATTATACCAAATACCATTGATTAATACATTTTGGATAGACTGTATGCTTTATTAATATGTATCAATAAATCTGATTTAAAAAATTCTTTGACTATTTGAGATACATGGACCTTATTTGTAACAACTGGAAACTTTAACATCTATTGGATATTTGATCAGAGTAAGGAATTACTGTAATTTTTGGCATCATATTGGTGTGCTGTTTTCTATTTATAAGTGTTCTTATCTTTTAGAGATATATGCTAAAATATTTACATAGGAAATGAAAACACACACACACACTCATACCAGGATATAATTTGAACCTACAATCTGGAAAAGTACTATAAAAATTTATGATATATTTGTTTTTAATTAGTCATGTAATTTTTGAAATTTTCACCACAACCCCAACTTTATTGACTAGCATTTAAAAAATTTAGCTTGGATGTTTTGGAGAAAGAAGTTGTATAGGGTTGTTGCTTTATAAGCATCAAAAACAAAATTTCTTAATAAATTAATGGCTATATTTACTATAGAAGAGAATTGTGCCACCTCTCAATTGGAAGCAGAGTAGGCATTACCATGCCCAAATCCTCAAGATTGAGGAATGAACAAAAATGGGAGAGGGGGGGATGAAACTATGGACTAAAGGAACATTATTATTCCAGTAATAGAAGAACTTGTAACATTTATATAAAGAGTGGTCACCGGAGTTTCTGAGGGGAGGGATAGGGAAGAATAGGGGGTATTTCTGGGACATTGGAATTGTTCTGCATGTCATTGCAATGATGGATACAGGCCAATATGCATTTTGTCAAAATCTATAAAATTGTGAGGTGCAAAGTGTAAACCATAATGTTAACTATAGACCATGCTTAGTAGTAGTGCTTCAATATGTGTTCAATTGTAACAAATGTACCACAGTAATGCAAGATGTTGTTAACAGGGAATATTGTGGGAGGGGGACAGGGTAAGGAACCCAGAAATCTCCTATATTTTTGATGTAACATTTATGTAATCTAAAACTTTTTTAAAAATAAAGAAAAAAAGAAAAGAATTAAAATAGTCTCATGGTAAATGAAGTAAATTCTAGAAAGTCCTCTATATTTTAACACATTTGGTATTCCCCCTGCTATTTCCTGCTATTTTTATTTTATCCTATAACAAATCTCATTCTCTATATATATATATCCTGTTGGTTCTGTTTCCTAGAGAACTCTGGCTAACAAAACATGTTTGGATTTACTTTTTTTGTTATCCCTTGTTTTGAGTCTAGCCATGTTGCTCTCAACCTTAAGGTGTGTTACTACCCTTTGTGTGGACCCAAAAGTGCTGCCTATTTCAATGCTCAAATTTAGACCCATACTTCCATTTCTTTTAATGAAATGCAATTAAATATTGGAAGTAGTAGAACCTCTAATTCTGGTTTATTTCCTTCTAATTGCGAGCAAATCATGTATTCTAAAAGCCAGATGTTTGATATTCTTGTTATTAAAAAAAAAAAAAAAAAAACAGCTGGAGGTGTTATACTGACCCATCTAATTTTTCACTGTCTTTGTAATATTTTTGATGCTAAAATTTAAGTTAACATTTCTAAAAGATTATATGAATATACTTACGTGTTATAGTTTTACTCCCCAACACTAGGAATTTCTTATTTCTACTCTTTCCTTTCAAAACTGTTTATCTTAGGAAATTTTGATTTCCACTCAGGTTTAATTATTTAGCCAGAAGCAAGTAACTATATTGAAAATCAATTTTAATATTAACAGTTCTAAAGAAGATATTTCTTCCTTACACTAATCTGTAGATACAAAGAAAAAAATTGCCAATATCCAGACATTTTGATCCACAAAAATGCAATGTCATAAGCTTCATTCTATATAAATAAAATCTTGGAAGCTGCCCAACATTTGACAAGGTATGGAGGCTTAAGATTATTCTAAGAAAGAGATGTATTTTGTTCTACTTCTTTATCTTTGCCTCATGTTTTATTAGGTTTATTGGTTATAAGCAACCTAAATTACATTAAATAATATTGTGTTCATTGTAAGAGTATGTGTGACAAGAGGGAACTAGGGAATCCCTGAGAATATTCCACTAGAATATAAATTTCAGGAAGGCAGAGATCTGTCCATATTATTCAACAGCCTGCCCTCCATGTCTGTTATGGTGCCTGGCAGAGCAGGTAATAAATAAACATTGTAAGACTAAATTTATGAACAGACATATAGGAAGCCCTCACAAAGAGTTAAACATATTTTGAGAATTAAGGGGGTCTTTGAAGCACTGGGATCCTCAGTAGCAAGACACCATGAATATTCAATCTAGGGTCTGCCGCTAAGGTAATAATCTTGAATACAATTATGTTTCCACATGTTTGTGCCTCTCTGTGTAGTTATCAGCCTTCAGTCTCCTATGTATATCATTTCCCTCTTTTCCTTTATTGTTTTTTCCAAAATATAGGTTTCCATGACTCTCCCCTGTTTTCAACCCCAGTGTCATCTCAGGATGCCAAATATAGTATCTGCCACCTCTTAATTG
Source organism: Cabassous unicinctus (assembly GCA_029593785.1). Classification (NCBI taxonomy): domain Eukaryota; kingdom Metazoa; phylum Chordata; class Mammalia; order Cingulata; family Chlamyphoridae; genus Cabassous; species Cabassous unicinctus. The sequence goes on from JAQZBX010093157.1 coordinate 3,361, forward strand.
CACCCCTTTAAATTTGCTTACATTGCTAACTGCTTCATTCTTTCATAATTGGGACCAAGCATAGTACCTGTCTAGATAAATGGTTTTTCTAGACACTGAAGTGACTAACAAAATAGCTACACACATGCGAAAAAGAAAAAGTATCTCTGAACTGTTTTTATCACCCTTACTCTAAAGATAGAAGGAGGTCCAAAGTGGTATTTCCAAAGATGAGGAGAGAAAAAGATAGCTAGTGGTGAGTCATTGTGGCAAGACTAACTGAGAAGCTTTAGAAATGTGATGCACCATATTCAATTTTTTGTTGCTAACTATGAGTTGTTATGATATTGCCTTCCTTCTCTTTCTCACCTTTTCCATTGAAACCACAGACAGGCCAAAATAAGTTCTGTTTGTGCTTTATTTTTGAGATATAGGATTTCTTTATATATGCTGGATATTAGGCTCCTATCTCATATATGGTTACCAAATATTTTCTTCCATTGGGTAGGCTGTTTTTTCACTTTCTTGACAAACTCCTTTGAGGTGCAAAAGTTTTTAATTTTGAGGAGGTCCCATTTATCTATTTATCTATTTTTTCTATTTATCTATTTATCTATTTTTTCTTTTGCTGCTCATACTTTGGGTGTGAAGTTTATGAAGCATTTCCAATTGCAAGGTTTGGTAGATGCTTCCCTACATTGTCTTCCAAGGTCTTTATGGCCTTGGCTCTTATATTTAGATCTTTGATCCATCTTGAGTTGATTTTTGTATAAGGTGCAAGATGTGTTCCTCTCCCATTCTTTTGGATATGGATATCCAGTTCTCCAAGCACTATTTGTTGAAGAGACCATTCTCTCCCAGTTAAGTGGGCTTGGTGGCCTTGTCAAATATCAGATGACTGTATATGCAAGGATCTATATCAGAACTCTCAATTTAGTTCCATTAGTCGGTATGTCTATACTTGTGCGAATACCAAACAATTTTGACCACTGTAGCTTCGTAGTATATTTTAAAGTCAGGTAGTGTGATTCCTCCAGTTTCATTTTCCTTTTTCAATATGTCTTTGGCTATTTGGGGCCTCTTACCCTTCCAAATAAGTTTCATAGTTAGTTTTTCCAATTTGGTAAAAAAAAAAAAAGGCTGTGTTGATTTTTATTGGAATTGCATTAAATCTGTAGATCAGTTTGGATGGGATAGACATCTTAATGATGTTTAGTCTTCCCATCCATGAATAGGAAATATTCTTCCATTTATTTATATCTTCTTTGATTTCCTTTAACAGTGTTATGTAGTTTTCTATGCATAAATCATTTACATCTTTATTTATTCCTAGGTATATGATTCTTTATAATAAATGGGATTTTTTTCTTGATTTCCTTCTCAGATTGCTCATTACTGGTGTACGGAAATGTTACTCATTTTTGTGCATTGATCTCATAACCTGCAACTTTATTGAACTCATTTATAAGCTCTAGAAGCTTTGTTGTAGATTTCTCAGGCTTTCTATGTATAGGATCATGTTGTCTGTAAATAATGAAATTTTGACTTCTTCCTTTCCAATTTGGATGCTTTTTATATCTTTTTCTTGTCTAAGTACTCCAGCAAGCACTTCTAAGACAATGTTAAACAAGAGCATTGAAAGTGGGCATCCTTGTCTTGTTCCCGATCTTAGAGGGAAAACTTTAGGAGTTCACCATTAAATATGATGTTAGCTGTGGATTTTTTATATATACCCTTTATCATGTTGAGGAAGTTTCCTTCTATTCCTATCCTTTGCATTTTTTTTTATCAGGAAAAGGTGCTGTATTTTGTTGAATGCTTTTTCTACATCTATAGAGATGATTGTATGATTTTTTTCTTTCGATCTGTTTATGTGGTGTATTACATTGATTGATTTTCTTATGTTGAACCATCCTTGCATACCAGGGAGGGGGAGGGAGGAATAGAATAGATGGAAAAGGGAGTATTTAGGGGACAATGGAAGTGTTCTGCATGATCTTGGAATGATGGATACAGGCCACGTGAAATTTCATCAAAAAATTATAAAAGTGTATGGTCTAAAATGTAAACCGTAATGTAAACCATTGACCATAGTAGGTATGTTTCAGTATTTGCACATCAGTTGTAACAAATATACCATCCACATATAAAAAGGTTATTAATACAGGAAGGGGGAAAGGGGGGAGGATGTTGGGAATATGGGAGTCTTCTATATCTGTATGTGACTTTACTATGACCTAAAACTTCTTTGAAGACAAAATGAAAAATGTAAGACATTGCAGAAGAAATGGAAGAAAATGTCACTGTACATACAGGACAACAGATATTACAGTGATGAAAAGCAAAACATCAAAAAAATTTTAAACATTTTTCATTATTTTTTAATATCTTAATTTTTTTAATTTTATTTAATTTTTCTAAATTATTATGGATTTTATTTCTTATGTTTAAATCTATCATTATCATTTCATTTCCTTATTAATTGTATTTGGTGATATTCTTGGCTTCATTTTTTTTTTTTAATATTTATTTATTTTATTTATTTCTTCCCCTCTCCATTGTTATGTGCTCACTGTCTGCTCTCTGTGTCCATTTACTGTGTGTTCTTTCTGTGACTGCTTGTCTTCTTTTTAGGCGGCACTGGGAACCGATCCCGGGACCTTCCAGAGTGGAGAGAGGCTGCTCAATCTCTTGTGCCACCTCAGCTCCCTGGTGTGCTCTGTCTCTCATTGTCTCTCCTCTGTGTCTCTTTTTGTTAAGTCAGTTTGCTGTGCCAGCTCTCTGCACAGGCCAGCATTCCGCTCAGGCCAGCACTCTTCCGCATGGGCCAGCTCTCCACTTGGGCCAACTTTCCACAGGGGCCAGCTTGCCTTTCACCAGGAGGTCCCAGGAATTGAACCCTGGACCTCCTATATGGTAGATGGGAGCCCAATCACTGAAGCCACATCCATTTCCCTTGGCTTCATTTTTTGAAGAAGTTTTGGATCATAGAAGGGTTACAACTGTGACAGGGAAGGATCATTGGTGTGGGGTGTTAGTGATGGGGGATACATGGGAGGAACTTCACCTGGGCATACATATAAGGTTTATAAATATGTTCAATGTTCATGGGGCATTGTCACAGTGGGTAGAGATTCACACAATAAATGAAAGAATATTGAATTCCCATCCTGGGGAGCTCTGCCACATTCTCTAATGGAACAGCAACAATTCCCCAAGTACAGGGGCAATGACTAGTGAAGAAGGATGGCCCCTTGATGGGCTCTTGATATTGATGACTATGCTTATGAGCCTTTGCTCTTGAAATGGAAACTTAGCCTAGTGTTGTAAGGTACCTAAGAGTTACCTCCTGAAAGCCTCCATGTTGCTCAAATGGCCTCTCTCTAAGCCAAACTCAGCATATAAATGAATTACCTTCCCCCCAGCATGGGAAATGACTCTCAGGGATGATCTCCCTGGCACTGAGGGATTACTACCAAGCACCACCTAGCAATGAAACTGGAAAAAGACCTTGAATAAAAAGGGGAAAATAAAGACTAATGAGTTTATATGGCTAAGAGACTTCAAAGTGAGTAGGGAGGTCATCCCGGAGGTAACACTTATGCACATCTCAGCAGGATCTCATAGACTTCCAAACTAGATACTACCACAAATAGTGGGGCTCCTGAGGGCTCTGGAGGCACCCAGGTCCTATGGTCATGGCAGATAGCTCTGGAGTTTTATGCCTTACCAGTTGGCCCTACTTTAGAGTTTGTGCTCCCGAGTGTAACAGAGTTAGACTCAATTATGACTTCTCTACACATGGCTCTTCTGTCCCTTCTCTTTGAACCTATAGTTGGTGCTGGAGTTGGTAGGTGTATGCCCAAGAGACTTGAATCTTTGGGCTGTCCATGTGCCAGCTGGGCCCTGAGCCTCAGCAGAGTTGCAACACCTATTCTCCAGTTCATTGGACTCACCCAGGACAACTAACAAGGAGATGAGGATGGTCAATCACCATACCAAGGAACTGAGAGAGTCTATAGCTGCAAGCAAGAGAGTCCCATCCATAAGCTGTATGGATTCGAACCCCCCTCTCAATTAGAGGTGGAGTGGGCATCACCATCCCAGAATCCTCAGGGTTAGGGAATAAAATATGGATTAGAGTGGGCTTGTTGGTATTCTACTATAGACTTATTGTGATGCTAGCAATGGAAGAAATTATATCATTGATGTGGAGACAGTGGCCACTGGAGGTGCTGAAGGCAGGGAGAGGGGAAAAGAGGTATAATATGGGGACATTTTCAGAACTTGGAATTGTCCTGAATGACATTGCAATGACAGATACAGGCCATTATGTATCCTGCCATAGCCTACAGAATTGAGTGGGAGAGAGTGCAAACTACAGTGTAAACTATAATGCATGCTTACTGGTAATGCTTCAAAATGTGTTCATCAATTGCAATGAATGTACCACACTAATGAAAGAAGCTGTTAATGTGGGGGAAAGTGGGTGGCGTGGGTAGTGGGGCATATGGGAACCCCTTACATTTTTTAATGTAACATTTTATGTAATCTAAGTATCTTTTAGAAAAAATAAAAAATATGTTTAAAAAAAAGACAATGGAGAATTTTTAAAAAAAAGCAGTTTCTATTTCCCGTAACCTTCTCTTCTGAGATTCTTTTGTAGGCAGCTAAGTTTAAGAGCAGCTCATAATGACCTGAGCATGCATAGAAACACAGATTATTGTCCTTTAGATGACCTTTGAGGACAGAACAAAGGTCACCTCCCTCAGAATCTAGATTACAGCAACAAGGAGACTTCGGGAGCAAATCAAATGTGCGAGGTCCTTAAATAAGGAGGAGCAGGCCTAAAATTCGCCCTCCCCACATATAACCAACTATATAATTAACCAATTGGAATATGCCAAGTCAAACCTTTCCACTTCTGTCCCCACCTCTCCCTTAATTCTCAGGTCAGAGAGACAGATTTGAACCTTGCCTTCTTTATTCTTGCTGGTTGATCTCTCAATAAAACTCTTATTCTCAAAATTCTGTATCATAGTATTGGCTTCTGTGCACATTGGGCAGTGAGCTCTTGCTTGGTAGCACCATTTCCTCAGGAAAATCCATGATACACAATAGTCTTGTTTAAGTGGCTTTTTGAGGGGCTGAATGTAGTGGAATGTTATTCCATATCAGAAGAGAACCTACTGTAGAGAGAAGACAGCAGCTGGAGGAGGCGAAGAAGAAAGGCAAGAGGAGAAACAATATTTAGGAGCACGTACTAATTTAGGAGCAGAATGTGAGGAGAAAAATAAAGCATTTTTTTCCCCAAATATGAGATAACGCTAGCCCTTGAAAGTGTTACAGTTTAGACTAAATGTTCCTGTGTTTATGTCTGATGGTTGATACAGTTTTAGTCACTACCTTGTCTTATTTTGCCTCAGCTTTCTCAATTCTTTCTTACTCTTCATGTCAGTATGTTGGAGAAAAAAATTAAAAACAAAACATCCTGCCAACCCAGTGAATCCACTCTAGAAACGTAGAAAAGAATGAAGCAGTTTTATTTTTAAATAAGCATTAAATGAGACTGCACTGCACATCACAGGCAAACAAATCTCACCCTTTACATAGCCAGGCTGATAGACTTCATTACATACGTGGTCTCAAGATATACCATAACTTTTCCTCAGGTAAGAGGACTTGACAGCACCATCTACTATTCAGAGCTCACCCTAAATTCACCTGGTAATTGGGGTGGCCATATGTTTTAGCTAATTGCTTTTATCTGAAGGAAAAATAAAACTTATATCTCTAAGACAAGCAGGTCGTTACAACTGGGAGTCAAGCTCCTACATTAAACTCATAGGAGACAGGTAGGACACTATCTTCCTTGATGTTTACAATTCAAAGAGATGACTCCAAGTCATTTCCTGGCTTGTAAAACTGGCAATAGGCTTATTTAGCTTTAAAAAAAGGCTTACAAATATTTGAAAGGAATAGAGAAATAATTTACAATGACAAGTTTTCTAAAGGAAATTCTTTAATTAAAGAGGTGGGAATTGTCTCTTTCCCTTTTGCACCAAGGAATACTATTAAAATAATTTTTAGCTTTGCATTTACCCTTATGTTCTATAACAATGGTTCTCAAAAACAGGTAGAGGCTAGAGATGCTGCTAAACATTCCATATGCACAGGACAATACTCCACAACAAAGAATTATCTAATCCAATACATCAATAATGTGGAGGTTGAGAAACCCTATTCTATCAGGAAGGTTACCACATAATTCATCATATAAACTGGAATATTATAGAATGAAAAGTCAGTGTTGTTAATAATTAAGCTGTGACAGCAGATAAATATATGATGTATAGTCACTTTATCCATAAACCAATTGCCAATGATTTGACTGTCATGAATTATCCTTGTGTTATTGACAGAATCTCTCAGGACGTGCTGTTAAACATTTAACAATTGATTTTCTACAGGTATTGGGAGACCCTTGATTTGTAGTGTTTGTGATTTCTGCAGTGTAAAATCTGCCAAAATGGTCAATTTCAAGCTACCAACATGACACCACTAAATATGGAGTTGGGAAGAGATGCACATTAGCACACCAAATAGTAAAATATAGTATAATCATTACGAAGTGATTAATTTGGGATATTTATTACCTTAGTTTTAAATATGATTTATTTAATTATAAGTTTATATGATTTAATTTTTAATAATGCTATTTTTAACAATTGACTTCCAAATTTAACAATGGACTTTTATGAGATGGTACAGGAAGGCTCTAACACACCTGTGTAACTTATTATATAACTGGAAATAAGAACTCACTTCCTAGCTCTTAAGGTATGTAAAATTAGTATCAAAAGGAAAAGCTTTGTTTCAAAAGAAGAAAGTTATTCATCTAATTGTATAGGGCTTAGGGTATTTGTTGAGTCATACTTTCTCATTGGAAAGGGTTACCTGAAAAGCAAGAATTAGGCTCCACCTTGTCTCTGTTGCATCTTTCCTCCATATGGCAAGTAGACCTAAACATGGCCTAGCCTTTTGGGGAAAGCCTGTGGACTCTCTTGAACACGTGCTTTCATTCAACAGTTAAGAGGCCAATTCACACTCTTCCCACTGCAAGTGCATAAGAGCTTGCCCTTTCTCAAGATGTAGATTGGGCTTAGGATAGAAGAGTGGATATCCATGCAGGCCATGACATAAGTGCTATGCACAACTCAATTCAGCTAAATAGCCTGCAGTTCCTATGCTAGGATTCTGGTACTAAGACATCGGTCTTGTGAAATGCAAATTTGAGTCATGAAGACTACAGCATTTTAAAAGGGGCACCAACTTTTATAAACATCAAAAGAAAGTTACTTTGACTCCTATTTATTAGATGAAGGTTTGTCTGTCTTATACGGGGAGGGTTTAGGACAGGTGGGCTTTATTTAGTATTGGGTCAAAGGTAATAAACTAGGGACTTGATTGGCTATGTGGTTTGCCTTAGTGGAGATTCCAAATTTCAAAAGATAAAGATGAAACTTAAGAGGGCATGGTTTTTTTGTTTTGGCTCTGAGAGGCCCCTAGGGCTTTCTCTATACAATTTTAACAGTCTTTACTCCTGCTTATTCTGCTATTTTGGAAACACCATTTCTAGAAGTCCCCTCTATAGAAGCTGTTGGCTTTTTCAATCCTTTAAAACTCCAACTTATAGAATTCTCAGTCAGTCAGGAACGTAATTTTAAAAGAACCTCCCTCATTAAGAGAATGAAGGGAAAAAAACATATCATCATCTCAATTGATGCAGAAAAGGCATCTGACAAAATACAACACCCTTTCTTGATAAAAACACTTAGAACACTAGGAATAGAAGGAAATGTCAGCATATTAAAAGGCATAAATGTTAAGCCCACGCACAACATCCTATTTAATGGTGAAAGACTGAAAGCATTCCCTCTAAGATCAGGGACAAGATAAACATACTCACTGTCATCACTGTTATTCAACATTGTACTGGAAGTTCTTGTTAGGGCAATTAAGCAAGAGAAAGAAATAAAACTCATCCAAATTAGAAATGAAGAAGTAAAACTCTCCTTATTTGCAGATGAGGTGATCCTATCTACAGAAAATCCTGAAAAATCCACAAAAAAAGTTCCTAGAGATAATAAATGAATTCAACAAGGTAGCACGGTACAAAATCAACATGCAAAAATCAGTAGGGCTTCTATATACAACCAATGAAGAATTGGAAGATGAAATCAAGAAAAAATTCCATTAACAATAGCAACTAAAAAAATCATATATCTATGAATAAATCTAATCAAGGATGCAAAAAACTTATATACAGAAAACTATAAAAGGTGGATAAAAGAAATTAAGTCCTAAATAATTTGAAGGATATTCCTTGTTTATGGATTGAAATACTAAATATCATTAATATGTCAATACTACTGGGAGCAGATGTAGCTCAAGTGGTTGAGTGCCTGCTTCCCATGTACGAGGTCCCAGGTTCGATCTCCAGTACCTCCTAAAAACAAAACAAACAAATGAAAAAACTGACTTGGAGGAGCTGGTGTAGCTCAGTGACTGAGTGCCAGCTTCCAACATAAGAGGTCCCAGGTTCAACCCCCAGCCCTAGTACCTAAAAAAATAAATAAGTAAATAAACAAAAGTTAATACTGCCCAAAGCAATTTATTTATTTATTTATTTTTGTAAAATGATATATAAATACATAAGCATATATGTGCATTTGTTTACATAAATGTTATTTGTTATATATATATATACATTTTTTAAAGGTGCCTAGATTACCCAAATATTACTCAGAAACTACAGGGATTCCCATGCTCCTCACCGCCCACACCCCCAACAACACCCCACA
>JAQZBX010093158.1:0-12187 GCA_029593785.1 Cabassous unicinctus
TTGGACAGGCAACTTCTCCCAGAAACTCATCAACGACCCTTCGTTGGACTTTCATCGGAGCCACTGGTTTGCAGCCTGCCTGTGGAGCCTGGACTTGTGCATCCCCATGGTTGCGTGAGAGACTCTTTTAAAATCTCATATCATTGACGGATATCTCCTGTTGATTCTGTTTCCCGAGAGAACCCTGACTAATACACCTATCTTCCTTCTTTTCTTAACAAAGCATTTAGTATTTATGCTTAAACTCAATTCGACTATTTATCACGCTCAAATCTATCTCAATTTTGCCAGCCTTTTTGTCCTTCCTCACACTTTCTCTACCCCAAATGCTCTTCTTCCCATCTTCCATACACACCATAATAATTTCCCCCTATTCTAAAGCCATCTGCTGTCTTTCTTCTTCAACCATTCCGTGAACACTTAATCTGAATGAAACCCTTTAATATTTGACTTGAATCTCTCACCTATGTCATTTGCTGTAGTCTTCATTATTTTAGAATTATTTATATGCTTGCCTTTTCACCTTTCTATACTTAGTGTGCTAACTTCTTGTAAAAGGACACTTTAATTCTGTCTTATTCACCTGCAGTGCATTGAATAGAATATATGAAAAAAAATCCCTATACTGAACACCAAAATAATAACAATAAATTCTTGCTACAAGAAGAGCACAACACAAAGAGGCAAATGATCAGAGTTCAAGACCGCCCCTTTGTAATTTACTGGCTTGAGATTCTGAAGATACTTTGCATCTCAATTGCCTTAAGTATTAAGTGAAAATAACTAGAGATTTTTTTATGTCCTTGGAACATTTACAACTTCAAAATGTATGGCTCTAAGACATGTCTTCTGTTAAACGATTCAACATCAAATCAGAGCATCTCACTAGCACAGGTAGAGATTTTAAAATGTGAAGGAATAATTTTACAGACTCTGAATAAATGATTCAACACATCAAACTCCTTTAATGTAATAATAGCAGCTACCCATTATTGAACACTTTGCATATGGTAGGCAAAGTGCTAGGCATTTTAGATTCGTTTTTCTCCAATCCTCACTGTATTAGATTGCCAGGCTACTATGACAAATATAACACAATAGGTTACCTTAAAAATGGGAATTTATTGGCTCACAGTTTCAGAGGCTAGAACACTTGTTTTCTTTCAGGGCCAGAAACATTCTGGTGGCTGGCAATCCTTGGCTTTCCTGTCACATGGTGATGCCCTCTTCTTTCTCTTCTGAGTTTCCACTAACTTTTGGCTTCCAGCACCTCCCCATGGCTTTCTCTCACTCTGGTTTCCAGTTTCTTTCTCTTTATAAGTTCTCCATTAATCTGAATTAAGACCTAACCTCACTCAATTGGGCCATAGCTTAACTAAAAATCTGTCTTCAATAGATTCTTTTTACAGTGAGTTCACACCCACAAGAATGAAGATTAAGATATAGAACATGTCTAAATTGGGGGTACAAAATTCAGTCTCCCACATTCTCCAAAACAAACATACAAACAAAATCATGTGATGGTGCATTTTATTGCACCCATTTTATATGTGAGAAAACTGAGGCACAGTTAAGAGACTTGGCCCACACAAGTCAGCCAACGTCTATCAGATAATTGATACCATAGCCCCTTATACTCTTTTTGCTGAATAAAAATTCCTATTTATTCTGTATTTAATACCAATAGATACTATAGTATTGTGCATTTGTTGTCACATTGCATAATTAGTATTTTCAAAATATCTCACGTAGGTTTGGTCTCTTTCAACTAACTTTTAGGATTGAAGTTATGGATCTTTTTATAATTATTTTTGCTTGCCACCCCTAAAAAGTGACAGAACCCAAATGGGACACATAACCAATGCTGAACAATATCTAATATTTCTATTGCATAGAGACATGTGCACTATGTGTTCTTTTCCAGGTGCTACACAGGATAAGTCAGAAGGCTGGAATTAGTGATGAAGGCTGGAGAAATGGATCACAGCCAAGTGGATTCAACACCTTTGACAAGACTGTGGATCCGGGCATCCTCGCCTGTAACAGTGTAGACATAGGGTCCAAGAAAAATTCTCCTCTTGATGGAAATCTCCTGAAAAGTAATTTTGTGATGCAGAAAAGCTGAGCCAACAACTGCTGCATCTCTGTAAGTGCCAATATCAAACTTGTACTTGACAGCTGACAAAGCATTTGTGCACATTTGTTTGATCCTGACACCACCCTCTAAGTGAGGTGTTTCTCCTCAAACTTTGTTATAGCACATGGTTGTCATTCTTTTAATTTATTCTTGTATTTTTTTTTAACACTTCCCACTTCTATTTTTCTCCCTTGCAACTATTCTAATGATTTCGATACATGCCCATTAATTTTATGGGTAATGTGTAGCCTTGCTTTTTGTGCATGTCATTTTATTTAACATAAATAGTGTCATACAATAGACCACATTCAGTGCTTAATTTTTTTCCTTTGATGCTGTATTTAAGATTGATCCAGGGTTCTAAGTACACATCTACCCATTTCCCCCCTAATTGATACATAATTCAGAGTGTTTATGTTTTGCACACTACTTATCCTACCCCAATGATTGTCTACAACTTCCTCCTCCGCAATCAATGCTGTGCTGAACATTTTTACACACATACATTTTTGGACCCATATGAGCTCTTCTCTAGGGAATTACCTAGTCATGGAATATACTTAGATTAAATTTGACTGAATATTGCTTTAGAGCTTTTTGGAATGACTTATGGACTCAAAGTGATAATACATCAGGGCTCCTGTACTCCACATCCATGCCCATCTGTGGCATTACTTAGTGAAGCAGTTTGGCAGTTTGATGTAGTTATGAATTCCAAAGATAGATATTTGATTATGCTTATAAACTGATCTGTTAATCTGGGCATGATTAAGTTATGATTAGGGCGTTGACTGGGCCACGTCAGTAGTGTGTTGAGCCCCACCCCTTGATGGGTGAGGTCTCAAAGATAAAAGACATTGCAAAGGACAGAGTTGGAGTAGTTCTGAAGTTGGAGCTCTGATGAGGAAAGAGAGAAGGCCCCAGGAAAAGAGGCGAGCCATCCACCTGACAGTTCACAGCTGGCCTTGTGGAGAGAGGCAAAGCCTAGAGAGCCTCATAGTCTACAGCTAACCTTGTGGAGGAAACAGAGATGCTGAGCCCGGAGAGAAACTCAGCCCTGGAAGGAGAGGAACCCAAGAAGCCTGAACCCTGGCAAATGTGGGCAGCTGTGTTGCTCCAATACGTGGCAACAGACTTTGGTGAAGGAAGAAACTTATGCTTTATGGCCTGGTAAATGTAAGCTTCTACCCCAAATAAATACCCTTTATAAAGACCAACAGATTTCTGGTATTTTGCATCAGCATCCCTTTGGCTGACTAATACACTTAGCTTTCAAATTTTTGCCAATCTGATAGATACAAAGTGATGTTTAACTGTTTTAATTTGTATATTTATAATGTAAAATTCAAATCAGGTAGAAACCTCTGTGAAAATCGAGATTTTTAATGCATTTTAATGATGTATCATTGGAGTCAATTGCTAGCATAGGTTTTCAGTAAATGTTTATTGACATCATATACTGAGCATTTCCCAATTTACAGGTATTAAACATGTGCTCCTCATTTTCTGAAATTAATTGTATAGTTTTACCTTTCACACTCTGGTATACAATCCATCTAGAGTCTACTTTTATATATGGTGTTGCAAAAGGGTACATTTGATTTTATTCTCCATATTTTAAGCCAAGTTTCTCAACACAGTCCTTTCTTCATTGATTTGTGAAGGCATATTTATCATATGTCAAATTTCCACATTTACATGGCTGTATTTCTGGGTTCTATTCTGCCTCATGTATTTCTTCTTTTTTGCACCAGAAACATTCCAGTCTCTTGTTTATTTTTATACTATGGCTTTGGAATACTCCCCTTCCATTCCCTCCCCTCCCCTCCCCTCCCTCCCCTCCCCTCTCCTTCTCTCTCTTTCTCTCTTTTTCTCTCTCTTTTACTTTCAAAATTGGCACAGCAATCTGTTGATTCATTTTCTTTCATATAAATTTTAGGATAAGTTTGGGAAGTTCCTAAAAATTGAATGTGGTTGAAATTTATTTTACAGATTAATCTGGGGATAGTTATCATTGTTATAAATCATCTAATTTTATCCCAAACCCAGACTCTCCCTTCATTTATTCTGATTTTTAATGACTTTATATAACTTTAAATTTTTCTCCGTACAATCATGAGTTCTCTGTTAATTCCTGGATAATTTAATTTGCTTTTCTGTAAGGTATATATTTTTTATTATAGTCCCCATTTTATTTTTATTTGTTGGTCTTATACCATCAACCTTCCTAAACTGTCTTATTCCATCTAAGAATTTTTCTCTTGATTTTCCTAAGGTGTTTCTATTTTCTGAGAATAATGAAAACCTTATCTCTTCCCTTCCATTCTATATCAATTCCAGGTCTTCTAGTACTACACAAAAGAGTATTTATGATAGTATCATTGCATAGGGCTGTGGAGTTTGTCCTGTTTAGTTCTATGCAATGCCACGTATTCACAGTCCTGTGTGAACAGGGTCCCAGAAGTTGCTCAAGGCAATAATCTGTGCTTCTGTAGATAATGCCTCTGGAAACCTCTGACTCATTTCTAATTGCGAAGACAGTATCAAAAGTTTTTCCATTAGGAATAATGGTTTGTTGTAGGATTTTGGTATATGACATTTACCAGGTTAAGAAAGTTCTTTTATGTCCCTAACGTGCAAAGGGTTTATTTAAATTCGGAAATAAATAACAATCTTTTGTAAAATGTGTTTTTATTTTTTGAAAGAAGAAAACATTTTTTTTCCTTATTTGGTCAATGAACTAGTGAAATTACATTGATTAATTTTCTGATAAATGAAAAAATATAACACTCCTGGTATAAATATTACCAGATCACATTTTCAGCATACCATAGTTTTTATCAGCAAAAATTTTATTTAGTATTTTGGTATCTACATATATAAATGAAGTGGGTCTATAATTTTATCTTCTTTAACTGCTGATCTGGTCTTGAAATCAAGGTTACATTAACCTCATACAAGTAGAAAGATAGTTTTCAATACTTTTTTAGTGTCTCAAACACTAAATTTGGTTCTTGAAAGTTTCTTTATGTTTTTTGGACGAAAATTATCTTCATTGAGTTATTTGATCGCCTTTATATTCCAGATAATTTGCAGCATTTTTCTAATTTATTTTTCTTCTCCTTTGGTAGTACCTCCAAGAGTGTTTGCAGTGAGAAGAGTAAGTATAAAACATACTCCGGGACAATGTATTATTTTGCAACCTCTGTGTCTATGCTAGACTTTACTTGCCTTTCATTAATTCCATATTGAAATCAGGCACTGCATATGTTTGGATGAAGAGAAGAGTGGATAAAGTGAAGAAATATTTAATGAGATTTCTTGGGAAGATGGCAGAGTAGGGAGCTCCAAGACACAAGCTTTCCTGCAAAATGCTATTAAAAAGGCTAAGCTGTCTGAAACAACTGTTCTGGGGCTCTGGAGACCAGAAGAAAACTGTACAGCATCCAGGGAAGAGCAGGAGGAAGAGGCTGACAAACTGCCATAAAGAACAGTGAATAACCCACTCCATTCAGTGGCTGCTGGCACCCATTCTCCACTCTCATGTTGGGTTTCCATGTGGTGAAGTCCTTGGCTAGCTACTACTGACAGAAAAGAGCATAAATATTCCTCTTCTCCTAGAACAGGAGTGAGCAATTCAGTTTGAGTCCCCGCCCCCTTTGTGGGCAATATAAACAGAACACAGAAGCAGATATGTAAGAAAAGAGGAAAGGAGCTCCATAAGACATGGTAGTAGATCCAGCGGCCCAGGAAGAGAGATGAGCCAGTTGCCTGACAGTTTACAGCTGACTTTGTGAAGAGACCAGAAAATCTGAGCCTGGAAAGAAATGAGCCCTCCAGCCTACAGCTGAGATTGGAAGGAGCTGGGACCATGGAACCTTAAGAGAAAGAGGAAGGCTGAACCCTTGCAGACATCGCCCACTGTCTTGCTTGAACACATGGCAACAGACATTGGGTGAGGAAGTACCTCTTATGGCACCTTGAGTTGGACTCTTTAGGGCCTTGTAACTGTAAGCTTTTACCCCAAATTAATACCCTTTATGAAAGCCAAAAGATTTCTGATACTTTGCATCAGCACCTCTTTGGCTAATACAATAAAAAAATTTTAATTTTGAGGAGGCCCCATTTATCTATTTTTTCTTTCATTGCTTGTGCTTTGCATATAAAGTCTAAGAAACCATTGCCTACCAAAAGATCTTGAAGATGCTTCCCTATGCTTTCTTCTAGAAATTTTATAGTTATGTTTTTTTATGTCTTTCATACATTTTGAGTTAATTATTGAATATGATATGAGATACAGTTCCACTTTCTTTTGCATATAGGTATTCAGCTCTCCGAGCACCATTTGTTGAAGAGACTATTCTTTCTCAGTTGAGTGGACTTGACAGCCTTGTCAAAATTCAATTGGTAGTAGATGTGAGGCTCTGTTTCTGACCACTCAATTTTATTCCATTGGTCTATATATTTATTCTTAGGCCAGTACCATGCTGTTTGACCACTGTAGCTTTTTAATATGCATTAAGGTCAGGTAGTGTGAGTTCTCCAACTTTGTTCGTTTTTGCTAGATGTTTTTGGCTATTTGAGGCCCCTTACCCTGTCAAATAAAGGTGATAATTGGCTTTTCCATTTCTGCAATGTAAGCTGTTGGAATTTTGATTGGGATTGCATTGACTCTGTAAATCAATTTGGGTAGAATTGACATCTTAACGATATTTAGTCTTCTAATCCATGAACACAGAATGCCCCTTCGGCTACTCAAGTCATCTCAGATTTATTTTAGCAATGTTTTATAGATTTCTGTGTACAAGTCCTTTAAATCCTTGGTTAAATTTAATCTTAGATGTTTGACTTTTTTAGTTGCTATTGTAAATGGAATATTTTTCATGATTTCCTTCTTAGATTGCTCATTACTAGTATATAGAAACATTACTGATTTTTAAGTGTCGATCTTCTAGCCCACCATTTTGCTGAACTTGTTTATTAGCTCTAGTAGTTTTGTTGTAGATTTTTCAAGACTTTCTATATATAGGATCATGTCCTATGCAAATAGTGAAAGCTTTACTTCTTCCTTTCCAATTTTGACATTTTCATTTCTTTTTCTTGCCTAATTGCTCTGGTTAGAACTTCTAGCACAACGTTGAATAACAGTGTTGACAGTGAGCATCCTTGTCTTGATCCAAAACTTAGAAGGAAAGCTTTCAGTCTTTCAGCATAGAGCATGATGTTACCTGAGGGTTTTTCATATATGCTCTTTAGCATGTTGAGGAAGTTTCCAGCAATTCCTATTTTTCAAAGTGTTTTAATTATGAACGGATGCTGTATTTTGTCAAATGCCTTTTCTGCAACAATCAAGATGATCGTGTGGTTTTCTCCCTACATCTTGTTAATGTGGTGTATAAAATTAATTGATTTTCTTGTTTTCAGCACCCTTGCATACCTGGGATAATGATCATGATAGTTCTTTTAATGTGCTGTTGGATTTGATTTGCTAGTATTTTGTTGAGGATTTTTGCATCTATATTCATAAGAGAAATTGGTCTGCAATTTCCTTTTCTTGCAGTATCTTTATCTGACTTTGGTGTTAGGGTGATGTTGGCCTTATAGAATGAGTTAGGTGGCTCAGACCTGGGACCCAGCAATCCAAATTCACTAATCAAAACCTGTGATCAGTGCTCAGCTGTGCCCACTCCTGTTCTTGGAGAAGAGGAATATTTATGTTCCTTTCTGACAGTAGAAGCTAGCCAAGGACTTGATCACAAAGCAGCCCACCATCAGAGTGGGGAATGGGTGCAAGCAGCCACTGCATGGAGAGAGCTACTCACTGTTCCCTAAGGCAGTTTATCATCCTCTTTCTCCTGCTCTTCCCTGGATGCTGTACAGTTTTCTTCTGGTCTCCAGAGCCCCAGAACAATTGTTTCAGACAATTCTGTCTGTTGAATAAATGTTTTGAAGGAAAGCTTGAGTCTACTCTGCCATCATCCCAGGAAATCTCATTAATTTTTTTTTCACCTATCCACTCTTCTCTTCATCCCACATTTGTGCTTTTCATCTCAACTGCTGCACATTTTAAAATAAACATTTTTTAGTATAGATTTAGCTTTATAGAAAAGTTGCAATGATGTATAGAACAATGAGTTAGCAAATACCCCACAACTACCTTCTCCTATTACTAGCATCTTACATTACTGTGGTACATTTGTCACAATTAATGAACCAATATTGACACATTAATATTAGATAAAGTCCACACATTACTCCAATTTCCTTAGTTTTTACTTAATGTCTTATTTTTTTATATTTCAGGATCCCATCCAGGATACCGCATTACATTTAGTCATCATGTAAACTCCTCTTTACTGTGACAACCACTA
Organism: Cabassous unicinctus; assembly: GCA_029593785.1. Lineage (NCBI taxonomy): Eukaryota > Metazoa > Chordata > Mammalia > Cingulata > Chlamyphoridae > Cabassous > Cabassous unicinctus. Next base: position 8,509 of record JAQZBX010093158.1, read on the forward strand.
TACTTTTTACAACTGATTTTTCCATTATTTTGCTTCATTACATCAACCGTCTCCCTTCCATCAGTGAAAATAATGTTTATGACTAACTTAAATAATTGACCTCTTTTTTCCAATTGATGTGATAAATGTTGTTCTGTCTGATGTTTCCTTTTTAATGGGTATATTTCCTGGACAACTGTTTATATTGGTTGAAAGCTTCTGTCATCCAGAAGGTATTAGAAAAATCTCTCTGTTATTGGGTATAGAGGAGGAACCAAACCCAGGCCCTGGTACTTTGTGCTGATCCTGTGAGTGTAACGAGACAAGAGTGCCTCAGAATTGCTCTCAACCACCCCTTTTACTGTCTTTCCACCCAGAAAATCCTGTGATCATGGATTCTCCTTTAAATTCTTTGAAAGAGCTGGCATTGGGGAAAGAATTATCTTTATATTGTAAAGCACCATGGCCAAGGATTTTGAGGGGTAGGAGAAAGAAGCATAAATGTTAGAGTGAGTCAGTCAGGCCACATTTTTACTATCAGTTTGAGCTGGGATTCAGCACCACCAACACTGGTGGTCTGAGCACTTACTACTAACCACTGACTCACATCTTCTAGAGGCAATGTGATGGAAAGCCAGGAAATGCTTAAATACCAGGTGATATCTGCTACCCATCAGTTCACAGAAGACTTAGTCTTTCCAGGGTTTTTGCTTTAAGCCCTCAGATTCATACTTTCTTTTCTCTTTTGTAGCTCCTCCATGGTTGATTTGTGGGAGGGAATCCACAGTTCATGCTAATTCTCCATCTTTTCAGGAGACAATCAAGATTTAGGGAGTCTCAGGGTAGAAGCTAGTGAGTGGTAGATGTAGAACACAGACTCATAACTGAGGACACCAAAGCCTGTACACATTTGCCTTTCCTCACAGCCTCTCACGTATACATGCCTAGGGTGCCAAACCACTAAGACTACTTCGAAAACCAGTGAAGTCATGTGGGCATATTATATTTCTGAATTGGGACTTTGATGGCCAACTCTCCTGACAGAGGCTATCCTACATTTAACAGAGATTTAAGGAGAATAGGGAGGAATATCACATTTCTTTTTCTTATTATTCATCATTCATTCATTTAAAAGAAACTTACTAAGGACCCATTGTGTGCAGGCACTGATCTACTCATTGAATATGAAGCAATGAATAAAACAAATTGCTTACTTTCATGGAGAATTTTTCTACATTCTAGCATGGGTAGTGAGAAATAGAGTTATAATATGTAAAAATATAAAACAAAGTCATTCATGAAAATTATATGGTCCCAACTCAAATGTACCAATTAAGATTAAGATATATATACTCACACACTCAATTTAGCCAAACGAAATGGAACATTATGCTTGGAACTCACTGGGAACAAACAGCCAAGCAAACAAAAATGGTCTTCAGTATTCCCCAGACATCTCATCTCTGTTCTCTCCTCTGTTCCTATCAATAGTTGATCTGTACTCTTTTCTTGTTCCTATCTATTAAAAATTACTCTAAAAAATTATTATTAGGACAAAGTAGTATATCTCATACAGATTTGATTAGTTTACCAAAACCTTACACCAAAGATATGGATTTCTAAGTTTGGGCATTACAAATATATTGGTGTTAGCATAAGGTCAGAGTTCCTTAGCCATCACCAGAAATCATGTATATCACAGACACAGCAAGCAAGCTTATCTCACAAAGGGAAGAAGGTTCCCCCCAAAAATTGGTCTTTAGTTTTTTTCCTATATGGAATCAGAAACTATTGATTAAAGACATAATTTGCTTGGAAACGGATGCCAGCAGATAAGAAAATAAAATCACCCCAAATAATGGGCTTTAGGATTATGTGCTTAAAACATTTCTCCCTCACTGGCTTATCAAGCAATCGAAAAATTAAAAGTGATTTGCACTGAAAGTAGAGAGATGCTTTCTAATGGTTACACTCCATGTGGCACTCTGGAAAAGCCAATAAAACCAATTACCATGCAGTTGTGTTGCTCATTAGGTGATCAGCCTAAGCAAAGTAACATGGTCGAGGATCAATCACCTCCTTCTTGTAGAAGCACAGAGAGTTTGGGAGCTGGAGAAAGAAAAGCCATTCAGATCAGGGCTGGCTCTTCTGGGTCAACTCTGTTTCCTTTGATTTTGAAAGTGGACTTAATTTTGAATAACACACATAAATGTGTTTATTTCAGAGGTTGTCAAAATTCTCTCACAGGCACGCTGAAGGAGAGAGAGAGGAAAAAGAAGAGGAGTAGGAAATTCCATCTGTAAATCTGTCATAATAGTTTCTATAATGTAATAAGCACAGGAAAATACTGGTTAGGAGAGCTGAGTAAAGAGTGTTTGAAATAAAATAATTCTTATCCTTGGGAAAGAGTAAAATAAAGGGACAAGAAGCAAGATCCTCCAGTTTAGGGGCTTTTGAAGGTCAGTCAAAGAGCCCTTAAGAACATCTAATACCAGTAGGTAAAGTAGCATTAGGAGAGCTCAGGGATTATGTCATTCCCATGCCAGTGCCTCTCCAACCCCAACACGCACAAATTATCAGAGCTTCTCTTGTCCCAGTGTAATATCCAAGAGTCCAAGAGTTTGAGCAAACTCATTGTATCAGTAGTCCACTGGGGGAGATTTCCTCAATCTTCTCCAACCAGTCAACATTTGGAAATGCCTAGAGATATTAGTTGTCAGAACAGGGGAGGGTGCTATTGGTTATCTAGTGAGTAGAGGCCAGGGATGCTGCTCAACATTCTACAGTGCAAAGTGAACTAGATTGTGCTCTGATGAACCATATTAAATTGCTCACCTGATAGAGAAAAGGAATGTAAATGAGGAGGGAAAACAGGAGACATAAACAAAGCTCAGATCACTGAGCCTCATAGACTGCTTTACTGAGTCTGGAAGTGATTCTAAAAGAGAGCCAACAATGACTTTTAAATAGAGGAATGACATGGTCTAATTTTAGAAAATAAAATTATTTCATTGCGGCATGAGGAATTGATTGGAGAAAGACAACATGGAAGCAGGGGGACCTGTTGGGAGGTAGTTGCAGCAATCCCTAGGAAAATGGTCACCCAGACAAGGCCAGGACAATAGCAATGGATGGACGTAGATGACTTAAGAAAGGCAGAGTCAATAAGGATTGATTAAAACAAATAATTAAACAAACTCACAACTAGATGGTGGTGGTGAGGAAGTGGAAGGTGGCAAGGATGACACCCAATCTGACTTGGAAAATTCGTGGTGGTGGACATGGGAGGGAGTGGTGGAAGAACCTTTCTCTGGATTGGGGAGACATGCTCAGTGGGAAGATCTCATGCAGAAAAATATTTGGTTTTAAACATGCTAGTGCTTGGTAGTTTGGAGCTATATGTTTTAAGAAAAACATGTTCTTAAACTTAATCCATTCCTGTGGATGTGAACCCATTGTAAGTAGAATGTTTTGATGAGGTTACTTCAGTTAAGGTGTGGCCCAACCCAAACAGGATGGATCTTAATCCTATTATTATAGTCCTTTATAAGAGAATGAAATTCAGATACAGAAAGAGAAAGTCATAGGAAGAAAGAAACTGAAATTCAGTGAAACCAGGAAGAGAACTGAGAGGTGAGGAGAGGCTGCCATGTGCATTGACACGTGACAGAGGAGCACAGGACCAAGGATTGCTAGCAGC